>AWOL01S0037560.1:116484-128984 GCA_000715115.1 Nicotiana otophora | reverse complement strand
TAAAACCACTTATAAATTTAATTGTTATCCGATTTTGAGGGTAAACATATATATTCCCACTTCTGCAATTCATCAACCACATCAAATGTGAAAACACTTATCAGAATCTCAATGTAGAAGTTAGGTATCCACTCAACTCTATTAAAGCTTATGTAATTGCAGCTACGCGTTCAACGGTGATTCTATGAGGTTCAATCTAAATTATATTATATAGAATAACTATGTTATCAAAGGTTAATGGAAGCTAGTTCAATACTTCAACCCTTTTAGTTTAGCCCTGGACCACCCAACACCAAAAGTCACATATTTTGATATTTGTGATGATTGACTGTCGAGTAATTTGGATGATGACTATGGTGTATGCTGTTAATAAGCTTGTTGAATGCTTGTATGATGGTAGGGCCGCCTACAGTCCTTGCATGTTGTTGTAAATGTTACGTAGATGAATCCGAATTTTGTTGAAAATTAGGTTTTACATGTTACTTGGCTGAGCCTGAGACCTTGGGTCTGGTGGTTGGTCTTGCATTGCTTAAAATCCTAGCAATGATAGAGATTCACTTTCGTGCTAGACAATAACATATTTCACTTATGATGACATGGAAGTCGCATAATATTATTAAGAATCTTGACTGATATTTATTTCTTGCGTTTTGGCAAGATTTAATGAAGTGATTATGGAAGTTGAAAAAATGGCTAAAAGAAAAATAATTTACTTCCTTTATTTGCTAGGGTTAGAAGATTTTATTTTATTTGGTCAATACTCATCTATAATCGTGGCCACCTACTATGCATTCACATATATATAATATGGGTGTAACGACCTGATCGGGCAGTTTAAGTTATAGCTTTTCATTTCATAATTTGAAACCTTGAACAACTTCATTTGACGTTTTATGACTTGTGTGCATAGTTCGTTCTAATTTCCGGAAAGTTTAGATGTGGTTTGAAAGAGTAATTCTAATGTTAGAGCCTTAATATGGTTGGAGTTGACCACGGTCAATACTCTAGGTAAATAATCTTGGATCGATGTTTTGACGATTCCAGTAGGTTCGTGTCACGATCTAAAATCCGCCTAGTCGTGATGGTACATAACCCAATCCATTAGGTAAGCCAAATAGCAGTCATCACAATTCTAATGAAAATAATAAGAAATTTATAAGTGAAATAACTAAATTTCCATACAATAACCCAAGGATTGGTAGTACAGGTCATGAGCCACTAAGACTTAGATTTACAAAACCGGTATGAAATAAATACAATATATGTTTGATACATACATAAACAGATTGCAAATCTAAAGCTACCAAGAACAAGTGGTAGCGATCTCTGAAAGCAGGTACATCTTCAATTCCAACTCCCGCCATGAACATCAACTGCAAAATCTACACGAAAGTTGCATGAGTGTAGTGTGAGTACAATCGACCTCATATATTCAATAAGTAACAAACCTAACCTCGGGTTGAAAGCAGTGACGAGCTTGAAAGAAGGTCAGTGTTCAACACCAGTAATCAATAATAACACAGGATATAATAATGCCAGTAACAATAAATGACTCAAAAGATACCATATTCAGCTCGATTAAAAATCGAAAAATTAGACGTATTTTACAAGTATAACAGTTGAAGGCCAAATCTTTCACCAAAATCACTAAAATATGAGTTTATCATTTAACTATGATTTATCCCAAACTTTTAACAATAGAGAAGACATTTCATTTACCAGTTAGCATGAGAAAAATACATCTCTATGGCTACATGTCAAGTATACATGGCAAGTCAATAACACAATATTGTCATCTAGCATGCGAAAAATACATCTCTATACCTATATGTCAAGTCAACAATGTCACCGTGAAATCATCAAGTACACTCACTCTCAGCACACTCAAGGTGCCTAGCTCAAATTCCCCTCACCATCACACACACAATCGATCGACACTGTACGGGTGCCTGACACAAAAGCCCCTCACTAAAGCACGTGTATATCATTGTGCATGTGTTGACTGTAATATGAGACTCCAGAGGGGCGGATCCTGGCCCAAGCGCTAATCAAATCTCATTATGACATGTTGCGGCATGCAACCCAATCCAAATAATAATTTGATGTGGCAAGCAACCCGATCCAAATATCAATCCGTTATGGCATGCAACCCAATCCAATATAACTCACAACACAACTCTATGGCCCATATCAGTCATCAATCCGCTCAAATCTCAATGGTTCACATCTCACAGAAACATAATTCAATTATGCAACACGAAATAACACAATGTGCCACAGATACAACTCAAACTCGTGTCACGTCAAGGACATAAAAAATATGTAAGATAGCATATCAAAAGTGAGACGGAGATAATATATATATATATATATATATATATATATATATATATATAAACTATTGTGACTGCACAATATGACTACGACTAAGCAAATAGCTCAACATGACAAACATGGCCCTATTATGTCTCAAATAATTAAACAGATAGCCTAGACATAATTTCTAGCATGAATAATAACTCACGTAGTCATACAAGTGGAGAAAATATGATATCAAAGAAGCATGATAGCAAAACAAGGCATATAATATCCTAAGAAATATCCGTATCATGAATACCCCGGTGCACGCACACATGCTGTCACGACCCCAAATTCCATCTGTAGGATGTCGTGATGGCACCCAGTCTCTAAGACTAGGTAAGCCTATCAATGCGGAATAATAATAAATATCTGAAATAAATAAACTACAATTCAAACAATTTTAACTCCCAAAACCGGTAGAAATAAGTCGCAAGCTTCTAAGAATTTATCATTAATGTCTCTATATATCAAGGTCTAAGAACAATAAGGAAGTAACATAATAATGATAGAAGGGGACTACGAAGTCTGCGGGTGCTGGTAAATATACCTCGAAGTCTCCTCATACAGCTAGTTTACTGATGCATGGTCTGATATGATGTACCTGGATCTGCACAAAAAGATGTGCAGAAGCATAGTATGAGTACACCACAACGGTACCCAGTAAGTGCCAAGTCTAACCTCGGTAGAGTAGTGACGAGGTCAGGTCGGGCTCTACTGGAAGATAATAAATGGCATGGTAAAAATGTTTCAGAACTGGATTCCGACCCCGATATCAAAAAGTCAACTCTCCGGTCAAACTTTCAAACTTTAAATTCCTATTTCAGCCATTTCAAGCCTAATTTCACTACGGACTTCCAAATAAAATTCCGATCATGCTCCTAACTCCAAACACTGATCTGAGTCTGTTTGCTCAAAATGTTGACCAAAGTCAACTCAGTTGAGTTTTAAAGCTCTAATTCATACTTTAATCCATTTTTCACATAAAAATTTTCGGAAAATTTTACGGACTGCGCACGCAAGTCTAAGAATGATAAATAGTACTTTTCGAGATATTAGAACACAAAATTAATTATTAAATTTAAAGATGACATTTTGGGTCATCACATTCTCCACGTCTAAAACGAACGTTCGTCCTCGAACGGAGTTAGAAAAAGTACCTAAGCTGGTGAATAAGTGTGGATAACGGCAACGCATATCATGCTCGGTCTCCCAAGTCGCCTCCTCGATCGGATGAACCCTCCATTGAACCTTCACGGAAGCAATATTCTTTGACCTCAGCTTTCGAACCTGCCTATCTAAAATAGCCACTGGTTCCTCAACATAAGATAGATCCTTGTCCAACTGAACCGAACTGAAGTCTAACATATGAGACAGATCGCCATGATATTTCTGAAGCATAGAAACATGGAATACCGGATGAACCGCAGAAAGACTAGGTGGTAGTGCAAGTCTGTAAGCCACCTATCCAACTCTCTCAAGAATCTCAAAAGGCCTAATATACCTAGAGCTCAACTTGCACTTCTTCCTGAACCTCATCACACCCTTCATAGGCTAAACTCGAAGCAATACCTGCTCACCAACCATAAATGCAACATCACGAACCTTCCGATCCGCATAACTCTTCTGTCTAGATTGAGTTGTACGAATTCGATCCTGAATCAACTTAGCCTTTTCCAAGGCATCCTAAACTAAGTCTGTACCCAATAGTCTAGCCTCGCCCGGTTCGAACCAACCCACTGGAGACCGGCACCGCCTACTATACAAAGTCTCATACGGAGCCATCTGAATGCTTGACTAGTAACTATTGTTGTAAGCAAACTCCGCAAGTGGTAAGAACTGATCCCAAGCACCCCTAAAATCTAACACACGCACGAAGCATATCCTCCAGTATTTGAATAGTGTATTCGGACTGCCCTCCGTCTGAGGGTGAAATGTTGTACTCAACTCTACCCGAGTACCCAACTCATGTTGTACTGACCTCCAGATCCGTGATGTAAACTGTGTACCCCGGTCAGAGATGATAGATACTGGTACGCAATGGAGTCTGATAATCTCGCGAATAAAGACCTGAGCCAGCTGCTCCGAAGAGTAAGTAGTAACCACAGGAATGAAATGAGCTGACTTGGTCAATCTATCCACAATCACCCAAGCTACATCGAACTTCCTCTGAGTCCATAGGAGCCCAACAACGAAATCCATAGTGATCCTCTCGCATTTCCATTCTGGAATCTCTAGCTTCTGAAGCAATCCACCCGGTCGTTGATGCTCATATTTAACTTGTTGATAATTTAGACACCGAGATACATACTCCACTATATATTTCTTCATCCGCTTCCACCAATAGTGATGTCTCAAGTCCTGATACATCTTTGCAGCACCATAATGAATGGAGTATCGCGAACTGTGAGCCTCCTGGAGAATCAACTCACGCAAGCCATCTACATTGGGTACACATAGCCTACCCTGCATCCGTAATACACTGTCACCTCCAATAGTGACTTCCTTGGCATCATCGTGCTGAACTGTATCCTTAAGGACAAGCAGATGGAGGTCATCATACTGACGCTCCCTGATACGATCATAACGAGAAGACTAAAAAACCACACAAGCCAAAACTCTGCTCAGCTCGGAAATATCCTACCTGACAAACTGGTTGGCTAAGGCTTGAACATCCAAGTCTAAAGGCCTCTCTCCTACCGGTAAATATGCTAAGCTTCCCAAACTCTCCGCCTTACGACTCAAGGCATCGGCCACTACATTGGCCTTCCCACGATGATAGAGAATGGTGATATCATAATTCTTAAGCAACTCCAACCATCTCCTCTGTCGCAAAGTAAGATCCTTCTATTTAAATAGATGTTGTAGACTCCGGTAATCGGTGTAGACCTCACAATGGACACCGTACAAATAATGCTGCCAAATCTTCAACGCATGAACAATAGCTGCTAACTCAAGGTCGTGTACATGATAATTCTTCTCATGCACTTTTTACTGTCTGGACGCGTAGGCAATCACCCTACCGTCTTACATCAATACTGCACCAAGACCAATAAGTGATGCATCACAATACACAGTATAAGACCCTAAACCTGTAGGTAATAACAATACAAGGGTTGTGGTCAAAGCTGTCTTGAGCTTTTGGAAGCTCTCCTCATATTCTTCGGTCCACCTGAACGGAGCACCCTTCTGTGTTATTTTGGTCATAGATGCAGCAATAGAAGAGAAAACCTTTACAAATCGACGATAATACCCTGCCAAATCAAGGAAACCCCGGATTTCCGTAACTAAGGACGGTCTGGACCAACTCTGCATTTCTTCAATCTTCTTCGGATCTACCTTGATCCCCTCACACGAAACTATATGACCTAATAATCCCACTAAATCAAGCCAAAATTCACACTTTGAAAATTTTGCATATAACTTCTTTTCTCTCAAAATCTGAAGCACAGTCCTCACGTGTTGTTCATGATCTTCCCGACTCTGGTAATACACCAGAATGCCATCAATAAACACAATGATGAAAAAATCAAGATAGGGATGAAATACACTATTCATTAAGTGCATAAATATTGTTGGGGCGTTGGTCAGCCCAAAAGATATCACAAGAAACTCGTAATGACAGTACCGAGTCCTGAAAGTAGTCTTCAGGATATCTGGCTCCTGAATCTTCAACTGATGATAACATGAATGCAAGTCGATCTTAAAAAAACACTCTGGCACCCTGAAGCTGATCAAATAGGTCATCAATACGTGGCAATGGATACATGTTCTTCATTGAAACCTTGTTCAGCTGGCAGTAATCAATACACATCCGCATAGAACCATCCTTCTTCTTTACAAATAAGACAGGAGCACCCCAAGGTGATACACTAGGTCGAATGAAACCCTTATCAAGCAACTCCTGTAACTGTTCTTTTAATACTTTTAACTCTGCTGGGGCCACACGATATGGTGGAATAGAAATGGGATGAGTACCCGGTAATAAATCAATGCCAAAGTCAATATCCCTATCGGGTGGCATACCCGGAAGATCTGCTGGAAATACATCAGAAAAATCCCTTACTACAGGAACTGACACCACAGTAGGAGTATCAATACTAACATCTATCACATAGGCCAGATACGCATCACACCCCTTCTTAACCATTCGTTGAGCTTTAATAAATGAAACAACCCTGCTAGGAACATGATCCGAGGTACCTCTCCACTCTAGCCGCGGTAGACCTGGCATAGCCAACGTCACCGCCTTGGCGTAACAATCAAGAATAGCGTGATAGGGCGATAACCAGTCCATGCCCAAAATAATATCGAAATCCACCATACTGAACAATAATAAATCAGCTATAATACCAACTTGTCACGACCCCAAATTCCCTCCGTAAACTGTCGTGATGCCACATTAAAAATTGAGTCCAAGTGAGTGAAGCTGCCTCAGCCGGACTATCCAACTCATATGCCCGCCACCACTGGTAGGCTTCTCCTCTAAAATGGAATGTTGTGAAAGAAACCCCACTGGAATCCACGATACCCATAGTACGAAGGATATGGTGACATTCCTCCAGAAAACCCTGAGCATCCTCTGAAGCTAAACCGCTTAAAGTAGGAGGGTGGTACTTCTTGTACCTCTCAAGCCTGAGCTGCTCCCCCTCTGAAATTGTTGTCCTAATCTCAGGTCGAACTGGGATAACTGGGTGCACTGGTATAACCTCTGGGCCATGGTCAACTTGGGCTCGTAGCTCTGGAGTATGGGCGGCGGGAGTCTGTGCTCCTCTCCCGGCCTGAGATGTGGCAGGAGTAAGTGGAATTAAACTTGCTTGAGCTAAAGTGCCAAACATGCTAAAAAACTAGGCAAGAGTCTCCTGAAGTGTAGGAGTAGTAACATGCGTCTCAGGTGCATGCTCTCCAACTGGAGCTACTGGTGGCTCTGGTGCAGCAGCTCGTGCAGGTCCTCTGGATGCACCACGTGGTCTTCCTCGGCCTCTGGCTCGGCCTCTACCCCGACCCCGGCCTCTTGCGGCTCCAACTAGGGTTGTGCATTATTTGGGTCGGACCGAAAATCCGAACCGATCCATGTTATTTGGATCGGTTCGAATCGGATTTCAACTATTTGGATCAGATTTCGGATTATAGATTTAAATATTTTGGATATCAGATTGGATACGGTTTGGCCCAATTTAAATTCGAACCGATCCGAAGTCCGAATTATAAGACCTACATATAAAAGTGAGGGTGACATCAAATAGGGTTTCATTTGTCTTATTTCTCTCACATCAGCAGACAACAAGTATCTCTTAGGGCTTTTAGACCTGCCTCCATCATTCCAAATCTCCAATATCGCCGCTTCATCTTTGCTCTCCAGAAGTAAGGTTTGTTGGTTTTGTTTTGATTTTTCATTCTCTCCATCCTTTCCATTTTAGATTATTGGCTGATTCTTTTCTATTTATGGTCGATTTTTATTTTAGATTGATCTAAGGTTTTGGTTTTTTATTCTCTCCCTCCTTTCCATTTTAGAACTTAATTTTTTCAAAGATGCTATTTGATTAAAACTATACTGCTGCTCATCTGATTTTCTCAAAGCTTAAATATTAATTTTTTGCATGAATTTTTGTCTCATGTTAGCTCGTGCACTTAAGCACTTTTGTGGGTTCTTGTATTTCTTCGCTACGCTTTTTTACTGTCAATACTGATTTTTTACATGGATTTTATTTTATACTTGTTTCATAGATGACAGAGCCAGAGGCAGACAAGGTAAATGAGCTTCAAATTATCCTAAAAGGTACTGAAAGTGGTGCTTCAAATAATTCCACAACGAACACACTCCATTGTGAATCTGCTTCTAAGAAAAGAAAAGACATGAAAGAAAGATCAGCTGCTTGGGGCCATTTCAACAAGTTCACTGATGACGAAGGGATTAAAAAAGTGAGATGCAAGTATTGTCAAAAAGAATATGTAGCAAATACAAAAAACAACGGTACAAGCAATTTGCTATCCCATATGATCAAGTGCCCGAACAATCCCAATAAAATGGACACCAGCCAACAGAGACTAGCTTTTCAACCAAAAAAGGGTGGTCAAACAGGTAATGTATCAGTAATCCCATGAAAATTTGATCAAGAGGCATGTAGGAAGGCTTTAGCTCGTATGGTAATTATTGATGAGCAACCCTTTATTTTTGTTGAAAATGAGGGTTTTAGAGATTTTGTGAGAACTCTTCAACCTTTATTTCATGTTCCTTTTCGTACTACTGTGACTAGAGATTGTCTTGAGATTTATAATGAAGAGAGACATGTTTTGAAGAGAATTTTCAAAGAATCAAGACAGAGAATTTGCATTACAACTGACACATGGACTTCAATTCAACTAATTAACTATATGTGTGTTACAGTACATTACATTGACAAGAATTGGGAATTGCATAAAAAATATTAAATTTTTGTCCAATTACTAGTCACAAGGGTCAAGATTTAGCTAATGGTGTTGCTAAGTGTTTGCTTAAATGGGGATTGAATAAAAATTTTACTGTGATTGTTGATAATGCAAGCTCTAACGATGTTATGGTTAAAGAATTATCCAAACAATTTACTAGATGGAATACAAATTTGATGGAAGGTAGGCATGTTCATGTGAGGTGTATGGCTCACATCATCAATCTAGTTGTTCAATATGGGTTGAAAGAAGGGAGTGTGTCTATTGAACAAATAAGACAAGTTGTCAGGTATATAAGGCAATCTCCCGCAAAATGGAAGAGGTTTAAAGAATGTTGTGATCTTGATAAGATAACATCTAAAAAAATCATTGTGTCTGGATGTTCCATCTAGGTGAAACTCCACATATTTGATGTTGAAGGCTGCGACAGTTTATGAGGACGCTTTTACAAAATATTATGATATTGATTATGGATTGATGCATTATATTTCTAATGTATTTGTGAGGATGGGCTGCCTGCAGGTCCACTTTTAAGTAGTGATTGGGAAAATGTAAGACGTATTGTGAAGTTTCTTGAAATTTTTTATGAACTCACCTTGAAGGTATCGGGCACACTTTATATTACATCTAATGTACATTTTCTTTAGATCAGTGTGGTAGGTTATTCTTTGAAAGAATTGATGGAAAATGAAGATGATGCCGTGCGAGAAATAGCAAAGAATATGAAAGAGAATTTTGAAAAGTATTGGGGTGATCCTCACAAGATGAACAAGATGATATTTATTTCATGTGTGTTGGATCCATGCCACAAGTTTCACTCTCTTTCTTTCGCACTTGCTGTTATGTTTGGAGAAACAAAATGTGTGAAAATACAAGAGGAAATGAAGACATACATGAAAACTTTGTTCAGTGACTATGTCAAAACGAATGGTGATTCATGTCCATCTTCAACTTCATCTTCATGTCCATCTCCTCCATCTTCTCCATCTTCATGTTCTTCTTCATCATCATTCTCAAAATTCATGCTAGATTTAAAGAGGCATAAGAGTAGTAGAGGTATTGACTCAAAAACGGAGTTGGATAAATATTTGGGTGAAGATGTTGAGGAAGAAAAAAATAAATTTGATGTTCTGGGTTGGTGAAAATTGAACTCACCTAGATTTTCCACTCTTGCTGATATGGCACGTGATGTGCTAGCCATACCAATTTCTAGTGTTGTATCTGAATCGGCCTTTAGTACTGGAGAACGCATACTTGATCCATTTGGAGTTCATTGACTCCTAGATTGGTTCAAGCTCTTATGTGTGTTCAAGATTGGCTTCGTAACGAATCAACAACCCCGGTTAAAATTGAGGAAGATTTAGATAATCTTGAACAACTTAAACTTGGTAAGACTATCTTTCTTCTTTTATTCTTTATTTTGATATATATTTGATAACTTATTTGTATGTTTATTTGAATTCTTTTTATGTTAACATATGTGTGGTTTAAAACTTTCAATAGAAATGAGCAATACTGAAAAAAAGCCTTGCATCGTCGACATATAGTATTGATGAAAATTATTGAACTATATTTTACTGGTATAATTCTTTCACTAGTTTTTTTTTGTCCGGTGTGTTGGTATTTGATATTATGTTTTAGTTTTTTCACTATAGTCTAAACCTTTCCTTTGTTATTGCAGAAACAAAGGGGAGTAGTACATCTGGAATTGGGAGGGAGATACAAGTTGGAATTCTTTAATGTTGTTTTGCCTTCTTGAGTTCATCCTTTAAATAGTGGAATACCTATATCTATTATGTTGATTTGTTGCCTTGTTGGTACTGCAATTTATTCAGTTCTGTTGCTACAATTATCAGCTTGTATTATTTAGTTTAACCTTCTGGGTTTATTCAGTTCTGTTGCTACAATTATCAACTAATATTATTCAGTTTAACCTTTTGAATCCATATTGAATTATTGATGTTGTTTATCCTTATAGAGTATGCATTTCCTTCTCGTTCTAGCTGGGTAAATCTTTATGGATCAGTTGTTAGATCCCCTCTTTATAGAGTATGTTGATGGTTGTGCTACACCGATCACTAAGAGATGACCTCATGGAATAAGCATCTTAATATATAAGGCTTACAATCCGAATCGTAATCCGAAATATTTATCCGATCCAAATATCAAAATCCAATCCGAACTGAATTTAATTTGGTTCGGATTCGGATTGTAATTTACAAATCCAAAATCCGATCGGATAGTCCAAAATGTGCCAAATCCGATCCATGAACAGGCCTAGCTCCAACAGGGGGTGCAGGTGTTTGATCATCGGATCCAGTTGTGCGTGTCATCAACATCTGTGAGAAAATAGAAAGATAATTGTTTAGAACTTTGAAGTCAACAGTGTGCACGATAAGGAATCAAATAAGTGAATATTTTCGTAATAGTTTCATAGCCTCCCGAAGATAAGTACAAACGTCTCCTTACCGATCCGCAAGACTCTACTAAACCTGTTTGTGACTCATAACACCTATGAACCTAGAGCTCTGATACCAACTTGTCACGACCCCAGATTCACTCCGTAGGATGTCGTGACGGCACCTAGTCTCTAAGACTAGGTAGGCTTATCAATGCGGAATAATAATAAATATCTAAAATAAATAAATTACAATTCAAACAATTTCAACTCCCAAAACCCGGTAAAAATAAGTCACAAGCTTTTAAGAATTTATCCTCAATGTCTCCATATATCAAGGTGTAAGAAAAATAAGAAAGCAATATAATAATGATAGAAGGGGACTACGGAGTCTGCGGGCGTTGGTAGATATACCTCGAAGTCTCCTCGTACAGCTAGTTAATGATGCCTGGTCTGATATGATGTACCTGGATCTGCACAAAAAGATGTACAGAAGCGTAGTATGAGTACACCACAGCGGTACCCAGTAAGTGCCAAGCCTAACCTCGCTACACTAGTGACGAGGTCAGGTCAGGCCCTACTGGAAAATAATAAATGGCATGGTAAAAATGTTTCAGAACTGGATTCCGACCCCGATATCAAAAAGTCAACTCCCCGGTCAAACTTCCAAACTTTAAATTCCTATTTTAGCCATTTCAAGCCTAATTTTAGTGCGGACTTCCAATTAAAATTCTGATCACGTTTCTAAGTCCAAAATCACCATACGGACCTATCGAAACTGTCAAAACACTAATCCGAGTCTGTTTGCTCAAAATGTTGGCCAAAGTCAACTCAGTTGACTTTTAAAGCTCTAATTCATACTTTAATCTATTTTTCACATAAAAACTTCCCAAAAAATTTTACGGACCGCGCACGCAAGTCGAGAAATAATAAATAGTACTTTTCGAGGTCTTAGAACATAAAATTAATTATTAAATTTAAAGATGATATTTTTAGTCATCACACATGTATGTCACCTAGCATGTGTGTCACCCTCAACACATCTCACTTATCAACGTTTTCGGGGATAAATACACTCAATTTCAAGTTTAGATATATTACTTACCTCGAACAAGTCAAATCAATACTGAGCAACAACAACCTAGTATAATCCCACTAGTGGGGTCTGGGGAGGGTAGTGTGTACGCAGACCTTACCCCTACCCTGGGGTAGAGAGGCTGTTTCCAAATGACCCTCGGCATCCTTCCCTCCAAGAACTCCCCACCTTGCTCTTGGGGTGACTCGAACTCACAACCTCTTGGTTGGAAGTGGAGGG
>AWOL01S0037560.1:101797-115367 GCA_000715115.1 Nicotiana otophora | reverse complement strand
ACAACAACAACAACAACAACCCAGTATAATCCCACTAGTGGGGTCTGGGGAGGGTAGTGTGTACGCAGACCTTACCCCTACCCTGGGGTAGAGAGGCTGTTTCCAAATGACCCTCGGCATCCTTCCCTCCAAGAACTCCCCACCTTGCTCTTGGGGTGACTCGAACTCACAACCTCTTGAGCAAGCCAAAACAATACTCTAGAAACTCCATCTCGCACGAACCGACCTCCGAGCGGCTCGGAACTAGCCAAAAGTAACTCAAAAACATCAAATAATGCTATAGGAAACAAACCCAACTGATATAGGCCGAATCTTTAATCAAATACCCAAAGTTAACTAAAAGGTCAATCTGGGCTCGTAACCCGGAATCCTTCACAACTCACAAATTCCGATAATCTATTGGAATACGAGTCCAACCATACTAATTTCACTCAAATCCGACTCCAAATTGATGTTCAGAACTCAATTATTCACTTTTAAAAAGTTTAGACAAAACCCCTCAATTTCTCTTTTAGATTCATCAATAAAATGCCAAAATCAACGATGGAATCATGTAAAATAATTAAATTCGAGTCAAAGTTATTTACCCCAATCCAAATGGTGATAATCCCTTCCAAAATCTCCCAAATCCGAGCTCCAAATCTCAATTTATGGCAGAATGACTTCAAAGTCCGAAAATAAACCTTTATATAGCTGCTTTGGGTGTACCCTTCGCGATCGCAAAGCACTAAAAAGAACACTGCCAAATTACACTTCGTGTTCGCGACATTTCACCCGCGAACGCGATGACTACTGATTCTATACCTGCGCGAATGCATCGCCTCCCATGCGAACACGATAACCAAACCCCCAGCTCCCTCGCTGAAATGCAATCGCGATCTACCTATGCGAACGCGAAGAACAAATCTCTCCAGCCCAGCATACAACTTTCGCGAACACGGTCCTTCACCCGCGAAACGCGAAGAACAAAACGTCTACTTCCCAAAATTCCTCAACACGATCGCGAGTCTAGCTCCGCGATCGCGATGCTCTGTAGAAACACTAGCAACAAACCATACCAAACCCATCCGAAATTATGCGAAACCATCCTAAAACTCACCCGAGTCCCTCGGGACCCCGTCCGAACATACCAACAAGTCCCAAAATATAACATAGACCTACTCGAGGCCTCTAATAACACATAACAATATCGAAATCACGAATTGTACTTCAAATCAAGCTTAATGAACTATTTTAAATTTTCAAATTTCAAACTTACATCGAACACATCTAAACAACTCGGAATCACCTCAAACTTTGCACACAAGTTCCAAATGAAATACTGAACTTATTTCAACTCCCGTAACAATAATCCGAACTCGATAACATTGAAGTCAACTTCCGGAAAAACTTATGAAATTTTCAAACCTTCAAATTGCCAACTTTCGTCAAATAGAGTCGAAACCTTATAGAAACATCCAAATGCAAATTTGGGTACACGCCCAAGTCCAAAATACCATCCGGGACTAACAGAACCATCAAAACTGCGATCCGAGGTCAAATACATAAAAGTCAAACTTAAAGCTTCCTAGTTGAGAATCATCCTTCCAAATCAATCTCGAACCACTCAAAAATCAACACCGATGATACACGCAAGTCATAACACATTATATGAAACTACTCATGACCTAAAATCACCAAACTGAATGCAAATGCTCAAAACGACCGGCCGGGTCATTACATTTTCCCCCACTTAAACATATATTCGTCCTCGAACGTGCCAATAGTTGCTCCAAAGATATCCAATCATTATACAATCTCACTATGCATACACCCATGGGTGATCCCACGTCACTCCAATCTATATAAGCTTGACAACATAACCTAACTGAAGATCCTTACTTCAAGACTCGATTCTTGTGTCTATATACTATATAAGTCTGAAAAAGTTGTAACAATACATAACCATATTCCAAAATATAATCACATAATATAACACATAACTCAAATACTCATAGCAATAACTTCCGACTATAATAGCTGCTCAATAAAAAATCTGGTACCGATAACAAATCTCATATCACCTAAAACCTTATTTTGAACCTCCGTACACTGCCAATGATGAAAGGAACACACAGATACTCATAACCACTCATCAGATCAACAAGTCAATGAGTTCTCTCGCCCGATAAGAACCATTGCCAAATAATAAAATGACTTCTGAAACCTTAACCAAATCCGATAGTACTAATTCCAGATCCAAAATCTCATCTCATCCAGTACAAGCTACTCGACCGACATGCTACACCAATACTACCTAGAGTCATATATTATACAATCTATGCACCAAGCAAGCAATAACTCGTATGTACCCAATAATGGAAACATAATCAAATGAGGTAACCGTCCAACAAGCTCAACAGATACCACCACAAAGTGCCATGCTATGAACCCATCACAGAAAGGAGAAAGAGAACTCATGAAATAAACACAGGGGATCATATCTCAACATAAGTTCGGGGCGATGCGTGACCTAATCCAAACACCGGTCCACATGGAATACCTCGAGCCATGATGCTCTAAATCAATAACCACATGCATATCGACAACAACACTCGAAGTGCATGTCATAACTAAGGAGAAACGAATAGCACAATATGCCACAAACAGGAATAGCATAACCAAGGCGCAATCAACTATTCAACACTCCAATAACCCTCTCGCTCGAATTCCGCAACAAGATTCAGACAAAACTGTTTCACGTGTGTAAATAGTCAACAGTCTCACAACTCATCATAGCATAGGAGAGTAATACATGCAACATATCAGAACACGGATAAGATCAACTCTAACCGATGACACACCTCTCAACAATAGTTGTGCTAGGTAAATAATTCCGACCTGATGTAGAATACACATTCTCCTTAGACATGTTGGTAGTCTCCAAATCAACTCTGATCATCCACAAATAGGTAAATAACCTTCCAAAAGTCCCCAGTAACCTATCCATAACACATATCACCAGCCATCAACCTTTTAACATACCTTCACCATCTGCAACTAACGAACAATCCGCCTTAGAGAACCCTCCTAGTCTTCAAATCCCTAGAATACAAGAATTCCCATGTCCAGTCTCAACTACACCATTTAAATGATTGACTCATCCCTCATACACAATCATCCTATGATAAATACTTCCAAATTTCTTCTGTGCCACATAGAAAAATCTGAACATCAAAAGTCGATCAACCAGGCGACTACCGTAATATAAGTCAAGCATCCGCAAGTCCAAACACAGTACACCTTCTGAAATGTATATCCTTCTCAGGTGATACCAGATAACACCAGAATTCTTCTACACATCTAAAACCTTCCTTGTTGTCTAGAGCTCATGACTTTCCCTTCGAAACTGAACTGAAACTTTGTACATGCAAACCTTGATCCCACATATTGCATCGCATTTATCATGCCATCATATGAAAATACGAGAATTATATTATCAACTCTGAATCACATGTAGGATAGACATCCCAGCAACCAGGAACCTTCCACTTGACCCACATCCAAGAGAAAATCACAACATCAAACATACTCCTTATTCCTGTCAAAATCATCTACCCCAAGTCGTGGTCGAAATCATCGAAAAACTCGTCGAAACCCATTAGCACATAACTAAGCCATCAGAACTAAATCCCTCTAACTCAACCAAGTCACGCAGGTCGCCAAACCCAAGAGTGTTGCCATAAAATACCTATAAAGCCTCATCAGACCAAAAGAACGGATCTATCCTATTGCTATGCTAATCCACCCCACAACCAAGCTGTCATTTTTCTTCGAGTCTCTCTCGACTTGCCTTCAAGATAAAATTTTCCTCTGCCAGTACACTACGATCTTTAACCCCAAGCTTACTACAAGATATCCTAACATGAAACCACATCGTCTTAAGACCTATAAGCCCTTATATTCCCTCTTAAGCACCCAAAATACTACAATCGAGATCTCTACTCTGAAGAGACTTTTCGTAAATATGAAGTTTTCCCTCAACCTCTATGATACTAAATATAGAACCACTTATGATATAGAAATTCAGCAAGTCTAGACACCTTCCAATGAATTTTTCATATCTTAGCCATATACAAATCGGGAAAAATCCTCAAATACTGCATATGAAGCTTGAATTCACTAGAAGTTTCTTGAGAGTCATCCACACTGATCTAGTATCCAATGCATCACCCAAATAATCCGAACAACTTGTGCTCCATTAACCTACCAACATCTAAAGAAGTAACCCCACCTTTTCAGCAATCGAGTGAATCCCTTCTCCTATCATTTGGGGAAGACAAATATGATAGCTGATGCCTTGAGTAGAAAGGCAAATAGTATGGGTAGTTTAGAAATTATTCTAGCTAAGGAGAGGCCTTTGACTATGGATGTTCAGGCCTTGGACAATAGATTTGTGAGATTGGATATTTCGGAGCCTAGTAGGTTTCTTGCCTGTATTGTTTCACTGTCGTCCTTGTTTGAGCGTATCAACGCTTGCCAGTATAATGATTCGCATTTATTGGTTCTTAAGGACACAATGTAGGGGAGTATCACCAAGAAGATGGTTATTAGAGATGATGGTTTATTGTGACTTCAGGGTCGGATTTGTGTTCCTAATGTTGATAGTTTGAGAGAGTTAATTCTTGAGGAGGCTCACAGGCTCGAGGTATTCTATTAATCTAGGTGTCACGAAGATTCATCGTGATTTGAAGCAACATTACTAGTGGTTGAAGATGAAAAAGGACATTGTTGGGCATGTTTCGCGGTCTTTGAATTGCAGCAGGTAAAGTATGAACATTAGAAACTAGGTAGTTTGACTCGGATGTTGGTTATACCAGAATGTAAGTGGGAGCGCATTATTATGGACTTTGTGGTAGGATTACCATGGATTTTAAGGAAGTTTGATGCTATTTTGATCATTCTAGACAGATTGACCAAACTTATGCATCTCATTCTGGTGATGACTTCTTAAACTTTAGAGAAGTTTGCTCAGATCTACATCCGAGAGATTGTTTGTTTGCATAATGTGCTCATTTTTATTATTTTAGACTGTGTCACTTAGTTCACATCACACTTTTAGAGAGTTGTTCAGCAAGAGTTGGTAAAGCAGGTAGAGCTTAACATGATATTTCACCCGTAGACGGAAAGTCAGCCCGAGCAGACTATTTAGATCCTTGAGGATATATTGAGGGCATGTGTTATTGATTTTGGAGGCCATTGTGACCCGTTTCTACCATTGGCAAAGTTTACTTACAAGAATAACTATTAGTGCAACATTCAGATGGCGCAAATGAGGCTTTATATAGTGGGCGATATCGCTTTCTGATTGATTGGTTCCAGCCGGGTGAGGCTAGGATGTTGGGCACGAATTTAGTTCGTGATGCCTTAGATAAGGTAAAGTTGATTCATGATCATCTTCGGATAGAACAGTAGGCAAAAGAGTTATGCGGACAAGAAGGTCCATGATGTGGCTTTCATGAAGGGCGAGAAGGTACTTTTGAAAGTTTCGCTTATGAAGGGTGTGATAAGATTTGAGAAGGGCAAGTTGAGCCCAATGTTCACTAGCCTATTTGAGGTTCCAGAGAGAGTTGGGAAGATCGCTTATAAACTTGAATTACCTCCCAGCCTAGCATGGGTACATTTAATATTTCACGTTTCAATACTTCAAAAGTATCACAAAGATAAGTCGCATGTTCAAGACTTCAGCATAGTACAATTTGATAAGAATTTCACTTATGAAGAAGAGCCGATGGCTATTGTAGATAGGCAAGTTCAAAAGTTGAGATCTAATGATATTTCTTCCATGAAAGTGCTTCAGAAAGGGAAGCTGACTGAGGAGGCTGCTTGGGAGTTTGAGTCCAATATGAGGAGTAGATATCCAGATCTTTTTGCCACTTCAGGTATATTTTTATGTCCGTTCGAGGATAAACGTTTTTTTAGAGGTGGAGAATGTAATGACTCGATAGGTCATTTTGAGTTATAGCTTTCTATTTCGTGATTTGAGACATTGAACAACTTCATTTGATATTTATGACTTGCGTGCATGGTTCATTTCAATTTTCGAAAAGTTTAGATGTGTTTTAAAAGAGAAATTCTAATTCTAGGCCTTAATATGGTTGGAGTTGACCACGGTCAACATTGTTGGTAAACGAACTAGGATCGGAATTGTAATGATTTCAGTACGTTCACATAATAGTTTTGACCTTGTACGTATGTTTGGTTTGGGTCCCGGTTGACCCGAGGCCGTTTCGACGCTTACAGTTGAAAGTTGAAAAATTTGAGTTTATAGACATTTGAAATCTTTGAGTTTTGATGCTTGGTTCTTAGTTTTGATTAGGGCTGTCAAATTTAGCCCAAGACAAAATGACTCGCCCAAGGTTGGGCTGGTTATTGACCAGCCCATTTATTGAACTTAGCCCATCTTGACCCAACCCATATTAACGCATTTAAAATTGGGCCAATTTTTAGCCCAAATTGATTCATGAGTAACTTTGCCAAAATATCTTAGAAATAATTTTTTTTATTTGATATGTTTTATATGACTACCAAAAGAAAAAAAGTCTTATTTAATAATTATGCAATTCATAAGAAGATAATACATATTAAGTAAAGCTTGAAAAGAGTTGGGTGGGTTGTGCTATGACCCTAGATTTAGCCCATCTTGACCCAACCCATCTTAGCCCAAGTAACTTTTGGGCGGGTCATTTGACCACCCAATTATTGACTCAACCCATCCTGACCCGCCCAAAATCGCTCTAACCCGCCCATTTGACACCCCTAGTTTTGATATTGTTTTTGATGTTTTGAGCTTACGAGACAACTCGTGTTAGGTTTATAGACTTGTTGGGATGTTTGGACTGGGGCCCGGGGGGATCGGGTGAGTTTCAGGATGGTTTTGAACCATTTTGAACCTTGTTGAGATAGTTTATGTTTTGGTGTTTCGCAGTACTTTACGATCGTGGAGTTTGTCTCGCGATTTCCTAAGAGGTTTGGAGGCCGGGGAAGTTGTTCTTTGCGCTCGCAGAGCTTGTCTCGCGACCGCGTAGTGTTTTCAGGTCTTGGAGAAATTTCTCTTTGCAATTGCGTGGTAGGTGTCACGATTGCGTAGAAGAAGGTTTGGGCCTAGGGATGTTTGTACATCGTGACACAATGGTTTGGCCGCAAACGCAAAGGCTTGGGGGGAGGAGGGGACTGGCCATACCTGAATGTGATGCTGCCTTCGCGAACGCGATGGTCTGTTAACCATTGACATTCGCAAACGCGGGGGGCCTTCCGCAAACGCGGTGAAGGTTTTTGTCCGGTGATTTAAAATAGGGCAAAAATCGAAATTTAGCCATTTTCATCATTTTTAAGACATGGGCCATGGATTGAGGCAATGTTTGAGAGGATTTTTACCCAACTTCAATGGTTAGTAATTTTAACTTAGTTTTGATTTATTTTCATAATTTTCCATAGATTTTCACCCTTAAATCTAGCGTTTTGAAATGTAAAAATTGGAGTTTTGGGGTAAAATTTAAAAGAGTTAATTATGAAAAATTTGGACCTCGATTTGAGGTCCGATTTTGATATAAATCACATATTTGGATTCGGAAAATAATAAGTAATCGGGATTTGGTCTTGATTTCGTATTTTGACCTTGTGGGTTCAGATTGACTTTTTGTTGACTTTTCTAAAGTAGGTAAAGATCAAACCTTTTGATACTAGAAGGATTCCTAAGTTTGTTTTAACTTATTTAAATATTATCTACCTAGATTCGAGTTATTTGGAGGCTTGTTCTAAAGGGAAAGCAGTGTCATAGAGTTGATTTATTCCGATAAAGGGATAGATGTCTTGGTTAACCTTGATTTGAGGGAATTAGGTTGTACTTGGGTCTATTTGCTATGTGATAAATGTGGCGAGGTCGACATATATGCATGGTGACGAGTGTATGTATATTTTCCACGATTTAAGCATGTGATATAATTAACCTTATTCATGTCTTATTTCCTTTATGCTTTAAATAGTTCGTGAAACTTCTTGATCATTCACATACATGTTAATAGCTATGTTTGAGCTTTGTTGAAATATTTGAACATTATAGTTCTTGAAATGTTGGCTTGCCTATTGGTGCAAAGGCTACGATTATCTCTCATGTGGTGTATTGTGCTTAATAACTCCTTTTGATATTATTTATTCTTCCAACCTTGGTTGATACTGTTTTATATATGCTTGGTGAGGAAGAGTGAATAGTACGAAGGGTGATTCCGTGCTTGTGAGGAAGAGTGATTATGCACGAAGAGTGTTTTTGTGCTTCTTGATAATATTATTATTGCACGAAGAGTATTTTCATACTTGTAAGGAAAAATGATATGTATATAGTGCACAAATGGTTATGAGGATGAGAGGTAAATGTACGAAGGGTGTTGCCGTCCTATTTGATATGATATCTTTTACTCATTTTTTTTTTTATCTTTTAGATTTACGGACTTGGCTATGTTATTTCATGGTTATCGTTTTATTCATTTGGATTTGAGTTGTTGAGAAAGGTTTTTTTGTGACATTTGAGAAAGCATGTTAGTTATTTCTTTTAATTGATCCTTTTACTATTCCTCGTATTTATTCTTGTCACTTCTTTTGTTACTTATCTTGCTTACTAACTGTATATGTTTATAAAGTAGGCATCTTGTCTTAGCCTCGTCACTACCTCGTCGGGGTTAGAATCGATATTTACTGAGTATATTGGGTCGGTTGTACTCATACTACACTTCTATACTTATTGTGCAGATTCATACGTTGGTCCTAGCAGAGTCCCAGGATTGGATATCTGGGAGACTCGAGGTAGTGCGGCATATTCGATCGCAGACTCTGCAATCACTTTCATTATCTTTGCTATTATTTATTTGTATCAGAATATTATAATTTATTTCAGACATTGTATTTAGTACTCTTTAGAGCTCATGTATTTAGTGATACCATTCTTGGGAAGTTGCTTAGACAGTTGCATTTGTTTTAGACTTGTTATGTAATTTCGGAGCTTTACCCATTATTTATGATTGTATGTTGTTAAATGCTTAATTTTGCTTCTTTTATTGTTGTTAAGTGTTGGCTTGCATAACAAGTGGATCAGGCGCCGCCACGACCCCTTGATTGTGATTTTGGGTCATAACAATGAGTTTGTTTTGCAGAGGTTTTTGATACACTGAGAATATTGAGAAAACATTCGTGTGAGCAGCAAAATCGAAAGAACAAGAGAAAGAGAAATTGAAGAACTAAGTCCCAACACTTGAATCAAGTCTAGTTTAATTTGTCTTGATCTTGTAATAGGTATTTTGAATTGTTATCTTAATCTGCTTATTCTAGAAGCATTTTGTAAGGATTATTTTGTGACTAATTTTCTGTAATAGATTAAGAGATTAGTGTAGAGTGTGTAGCTATAATCATCTGATTGTATGCTTATTAAGTGACTATATTTAGTCTCTTAGATTATAAAAGTATTTTGTAATCTGAAACTGCTCGTTGTTTTTAGTGAAATTGTGAGAAAAATTTCAAAGTTGAATTATGATTTTTACTCCCTTGAATAAGAGAGTTTCGATGTAAAAATTTCTGTTTACATTATCTTTTGCATTTTTAGTTATATGAGTTAAAAGAACCAGTTCAAGAACCTCATTTTGTGTATGACATAAAATTTCTGTTAGAAAATTTTAATTGGTTGATACACTATTCACCACTCTAGTGTATAAGTGCTGCATTAAACTAATAGGTTTGAGGCATTGTGCTCGTTTGATGCCAGTTGCAATATTCCAATTTATTTTTTGTCAATTTGAATCGTGACATAAAGTAAATATTACAAGTTTTGAAAGAATAAAAAGGTAATATGTAATGAAGTCTTTTTTTCTTATTAAATTGGGATGATCAATTTTATGGATCATTCGAGATATTCCTTTTAACAAGAAATCAGAAAAATATATCATAAAAAATCAGTAAACAAAACACATAAAATGTATACGTCATGTTATTCTATTCAAGTGGTAAAATGAGAAATGTTGTCTCTTCTTATTCGGACGGACACATGCCTCTCCTTGTTGTAAAAATAAAAAAAAGTAGACTAACAACTCAACGCTGCATTGTAGAAAATGAGGTTTTGTGACTCATTAATGGATAAGAGAACAGCAAAAGAGTGCGTCTGAGCTAATCCAACAGAAAAACTAAGAATGACATCCAGCAAAATCCATTTACTAAAACCCTCCTTCCCTCCTAAAACCCTACCCAGATTCTCTCCATCTGTATTCACTCCTTTCAATTTACAGCTCCGACCTCGCCGGAGATATTGCTTCTCTATTGGCTCCAAATCCCTCAATATTCAAGCCTGTAAGTCCGGCTCCACTTCTACTTCCAATTCCAACTCTGTTAATGACGAAACTGAGTCAGCTCAGCAGCTCTTTGAGGTAAATTTTATGATGAATGTGGTAAAAAGTTGTTAATTATGAATAGTTACTTCAGTAGTAAAATTGGTTTTTAATGCTATGTGATTTTGTTAAATGTGGATCAGAAACTGAAGGAGGCAGAGCGTGAACGGATAAATAAGTTAGAGGAATTTGAAAGAAAGGCAAATGTTCAATTAGAGAGGCAGCTTCTGCTGGCCTCAGAATGGAGTAGGAAATTGCTGGCTATGCAGGGAAAATTGAAGGGTACTGAGTGGGACCCCGAAAATTCTCATAAAATAGACTACAGTCAATTTCAGAACCTTCTCAATGCAAATAATGTGCAGTTTATGGAGTATTCCAACTATGGCCAGACCGTTTCAGGTTAATTATTATCTACGTGGTTACTTTTTTCATTTTGTTATGATAATGCTTTGCACATACACCTCGCTAAGCAATAGAAGGCCTTTTTTTTGATCGAGCATCATAACAAATTAAAAGAATATGATTCAAGGTAGCAGGCACACACGTCAAGTTCCCCAGCTTAGCTTTTATGCGTGCGTTTGGGCAGCAGGTGCACAAATTGAAAGAATATAATTCTAGGTATTGAAGGTTCAGAGTCATTTTTAACTATTTTATTGTTGATTTCTGTCAATATCTAAATTTATAACTTTATCAGTTATCAAGATGGTTTTCCACTTAAAATCATTTATGCAACATCTAATACTAGCTAATATCTTACAGCATTTCAGCTTTCTATTGGTTATATTTCAGATAAATGGGCAATGCATGAAATATGACTGGGGCAGTTAATCTTCACTATCCTTCCTGTCTAGATGTCTAAATTTTCTTTGTTTATTCCGTAGTTTGTTTTATTTGGTATTTCTGGTTTCTTTGTAGTGATTCTACCATATTACAAGGATGGAAAAACAAAAGGCTCAGGAGGGGAAAATAGAAAGGATATTGTTTTCAAGCGTCATGTTGTTGACCGGATGCCGATAGATTGCTGGAATGATGTTTGGAGGAAGTTGCATCAACAGCTTGTGAATGTAGATGTGTATAATGTGAATAACATCCCTGCTGAAGTCTACTCTACTGTTGCAACAGCAGTTGTGTGGTCTATGCGACTCGCCCTTTCAGTTGTCTTATACATTTGGATTGATAATAAGATGAGACCAATTTATTCAAAACTAATACCTTGCGATTTGGGAAGCGCCCCCAAAAAGATAAGCGAGCCACAAAAGCAGCGTGCCCTTGGTTCATTAGGAAAGAGCCGGTAATTGAAAACTTTAGCTGTTTGTTTATCTGTTTATTAGCTGTGAACTTCCTTTTCAGTTATATATGTTGTAGAGAAGTTGACTTTATATCTTAAACCTCACTGTGTCAAAGTATTGCCTTTGTTTTGTAACCAGGCTTGAAATTGTATATGTTGTGAATTAGAATGATTTTACTGTGAGCTGTTGATAGGTAATAATTCTCCTTTAGGACCAATTTCCCTAAACTTTTGACTTGACTATGGAAGTGAAAAAGCCCAAAATGCGGCGTAATTTCAAAGCTCACATGTATGCCTAGTGCCTGGAAATGTAGTCATTGGAGCTCAAAGTCTTAGAACTCCAATAGGTCTTCACTTGGTTTGTGAATTGTGCTTTTCTGAGTCACCGTTGAAAATGTTAGTCTTGCGATTAAGCATCAAAATCTTTCCGACTTCTTTTTTTCCTTCCTTTTTGTGGATTTTATTCTAGAACCCTGTGGTCTAAATTGTTCTTGCTTTACTTGGAAAATAGCTGTCACAATGCATATGATTGCTTATTTCCTAAGAATTTCTTCTTATTTGTTGTTATTGTTGTTCTGTTCTTTTTGTTTCTTTTTACTATTTGCTTTTCAGTCAATAGAAGTGTTATACTGGTCATTTGCTTGCTGTATTTGTTATGTTTATGCACGCTTGTCAACTTGCATATACGTGAAGTGTGTAAGGGGTGAAGGGAATAAAAAAGATATGAACATTTTGGAGTTTCTTGAGTAACAATGATAAATGCTAATTACAAATTAAAAAAAAGTGATAAATGCAAATAAGGAAAAAAAAGGAGATGATTTAGTTTTGCATGCAAGAAGCTTGTTTCTGTATTTTTATTTTCTGCTACTGTTTTATGACTATTGGAAAATGGGGAAAGCAACCTCACTGCAGAATAACCTTTTCTGTTATTAACATATCTGTATTCTTAACTGGACTACAGTTTGACCCCTTAATGCAACATTAGATTGTAATTCTCTTTTTACCATCTGCCATCAGAGCAAAATTCATATCAGCAGAAGAAAAAACTGGTATAACTTTTGATGATTTCGCTGGGCAAGAATATATTAAGAGAGAGCTTCAAGAGATTGTCCGAATACTGAAGAATGAAGACGAGTTTCAAAACAAAGGGATTTATTGTCCAAAAGGTGTGCTTCTCCATGGTCCTCCTGGAACTGGTAAAACACTTCTGGCAAAAGCTATAGCTGGAGAAGCGGGATTACCTTTTTTTGCTGCTAATGGTACTGATTTTGTTGAGGTGAGAAGTACTCACGATTGCAACCTTCAGATACACTAAAATGGATGAGTAAATTCTGACAGTTGCAAGATTGTGAAAGTTTTGTTTATTGATTTGTGTTTTGGGTAACAACATGCACTTACAGGGTTAAACACGGCATCTATGACAATCAGCTATAATGGACTCAAAAATGAAAGCTGCATTCCAATTATATTGGCAAATCCATACTTTTAAGTTGCAAAATTATCGATGAACATATTCTTGATTTTCCTGCCGTATTCCAACAATTGCATGTTAAAGATAACAAAGTTTTCATTAGCTTCTGTCTTCTGTTTCTTGAACCTGTTTTGTTTATTTCTGGTAAACACTTGCATGTTTGTTCATTTGTTTCTTTCTTTTTATTTTAACATATAAATCTTGTTTCTCTTTCCAATTTTGCTTTAGCTTATTTTCAGTTCTTTATATCTGAACAAAAACATTGTGAGATATCTTATTGGATGCTATAAATTAGCACGACTGAACTGAACGTCTTCGGTCATTCCTTCCTTCTAGTAAACCTTTTGTAATCACTTACCTGCTTTTTGTGGGATTTCACTGGTTTTTTTTTTTTTTTTTTTTTTT
>AWOL01S0037560.1:0-96705 GCA_000715115.1 Nicotiana otophora | reverse complement strand
GGGGTAAGGTCTGCGTACACACTACCCTCCCCAGACCCCATTAGTGGGATTATACTGGGTTGTTGTTGTTGTTGATGTCCTAAGAATATGTACCCATTATCCCAAAAAGCAGATATCTTTTTTCCTGCCTATCAAATGAGTTGGTGACTTCAGCAATATTCTTTAAACCTTCAGCAGAATGTAACCCAAGATAGGGAAAAATAAGTAGGAGGAAGTAGACAAAACCAGAAGCATGTGCCCTAAGGCCCTTAGCCTAAGCTTCTTTACTTCCATATGTGTGTACTATCTATACTAGCACTCCAATATTTGATTCAGGAATTTCTCCTTTTGTTTTGGCAGCATTTGTAGCGTCTAACCTTTCACATCTATGCAGATGTTTGCCGGTGTGGCTGCTTCACGTGTGAAGGATCTTTTTTCCAGTGCCAGATCATTTGCTCCTTCTATTATTTTCATTGATGAGATAGATGCAATTGGCAGCAAACGTGGTGGACCAGATATTGGTGGGGTATGATACAATATTTTTTTCTTTTTTTTCTTTGCATAATAAATAACTTATTCTCCCGTTAGTAATTTTTGGTTTTGAGATATCACTCTTCACTGGTAATTATGAAATGACGTTTAAGTTCATATGAAACTTGGATGCGTGTCTTCTTAACCCATCTGCAGATATTTCCATATCCTTGTTCTCTAAGAGCTGTGCTTACACGCTATTGTGTCCGTCACTTCTAAACCTATTCAACAAATGTACAAAAAAGCAAGAAAAAAGGTGCTTACTCAAAAAAAAAAAGAAGCAATAAAGGGTGGGTTTTCTTTTGGTTAGGGGGTTAAATAGAGGGACTTAGATTAACTTAAGCGCATCTAGTGGATAGTTTGTTTTCAGGTGCTCCTTTGTCAATTTGGTGGTCATCTTTACTTTGACTATTGCTTAGCCTTTTGGTATATTGGTATCCACAAGTGCAATATTGAATAATATATTGAAGACTTGTCACTACCAGAAAAACAATAACTGTGCCTCAATCCTGAACTAGTTGGGAATAGGAAATAGGTCAGCTCCAGTGGACCGTTTCCTTTCAATAATTTGTCTTTACAAATAAATTAGGAGTTCTCTAACACTAGAGGTTCTCTGCATTACCGACATACAATACTCTGAACAATCTAAAAAGACTCCTGGCGAACACCAAAGATATGTAAGCGTATCAACATGACTAAGCCTTAATTCAAACTAGTTGGTGTTGCCTATAAGGATCTTTTGATTATAGTATGTTATGTTTTTCTAAGTTTTCACAGATATCGAGAGACTGTTGGCAAACAACTTCTTTTCACGTGATGTTAGTTCTGCCTCCTCTCGATCTTAACACTTTTGATTATCGTAGTGTCATAGTTATAGACCGGTGCAATTGGAAGTCCACAGAGAACATAGCCGAACCATCTGAGACTACTTTCTCTTGTTTTAGCCTCTATATGTGCTACTTGCACCTTTTAGTGACTGTAATCATTTTATGATCATGTCAAATCTTGTATAATCGTATATCTATTCTAACATTTACATTTCTATGACACTCATCTTGTGAACATCTTAGGCCTTATAGGCTCAACAATCACCCCGTATAATAGTTTTGGTCTCACAATTCTCCTATAGAATTTGCCTTTCACGGGGGTAAATATCTTCCTACTGCAGAGCTGTCCTGCTGCACCCTTCTATTTAAGCTATTCTAGTTTATCTGTTATCTCTTGATCTGTCATACCATTCGTCTAGAACACTGAGTTTAAATATCTGGATTGTCTACCCTAGGAACTGCAGTCCCGTCTAATATCACTTCAACTTCATTCTTGTTATGGGGAGCTAAATCTACAATACATATATTCTGTATTACTTCTAATACTAAACGTCTTGCTTCTCCATAGTACGTTCAGTTGGTTCGCTCACTAATTTCGTTAATTAACATACATCTGCACTGCGTTGAAATAATTTTATGTAGTAAACGACATGTGTTTGCTTTCTTAGGGTGGTGCAGAGAGGGAACAGGGGCTTCTTCAGATATTGACGGAAATGGATGGATTTAAAGTGTCAACATCACAGGTACAGTATAGTTAAGATGATGGTTTCCCATAGAGAAGTAATAGGAGCTTCTAAGGTTTGCTGTTAAATGCTGATTTATCAGGTATTAGTTATTGGTGCAACCAATAGATTGGACATTCTTGATCCTGCGCTGTTAAGAAAGGGTCGTTTTGACAAGATTATTAGGGTCGGTTTGCCCTCAAAAGACGGTAGATTGGCCATATTGATGGTATGTCGCTGCTTGCTCACTAATGATTGACATCTATTAATCTTTAGAAGATTGTCTGGATTTCTTGTGTCAGTATGTTTGATCCTCATTTCAAATATCTCAGGTACATGCTCGAAATAAATTTTTCCGGTCAGAAGAGGAAAAGGACACTTTGTTACAGGAAATTGCAGAGCTCACAGAAGATTTTACTGGAGCTGAACTTCAAAATATATTGTACATAATCCTCAACTGTAATTCCTTTTAATTCAGCATTTGGAGGGACTAGCTCACACCTTCTTCTGGGCAGGAATGAAGCTGGAATATTGACTGCGAGGAAAGACTTAGATTATATTGGACGAGATGAACTTCTTGAGGCCTTGAAGAGGGTAGGTGCTAAAAATTGAGATGTGCAGCATCTTTTATATGTTTGAATCAGGTCATTATGTTCATGTTATATCATATAATATTACAGCAAAAGGGCACATTTGAAACGGGTCAAGAAGATAGCACTGAGGTCCCTGAGGAGCTAACACTAAGACTAGCTTACAGAGAAGCTGCTGTTGCAGTTCTTGCATGTTACCTTCCAGATCCCTACCGACCATTCACTGAGGTTTAACTCATACAGATATCATGTTACTCATTCTTAGTATTTCTTAAATTTGCAATGTGCTCATATTCCTGTATATTTGGTCTTTGGTATAATGACAGACGGATATCAAATCCATCCGTAGTCAGCCCAATATGCAATTCATGGAAGTTGGAGGCAGAGTGTTTAAAAGGAAAGCAGATTATGTGAACTCAATAGTCCGTGCATGTGCTCGTAAGTTGGAAAATGAAATAATATTTCTGTGTTCAATATTGTCGTTCTATAAACACTTGTGTGAATCTTCTTTATGGATCTTTTGTTTGAAATCGGTTTCTCACTGTTCCCATCTCCAACAATGGTATTGTACTATAACACGTTATGTGACTTTCTTAGGTTCTCTGCAGCTTCCTGCTACTTTATTATTTAGATAAGGAGAATATTAACTGAGGAATTTGCTAAGCAAGTCCTTGAGAATGGGAAAGTTCGTTAGGGTAAAACAATGCTGGATCAATATAATGAGGATGGGAGATACTGTAGTAGCTTAAGTAAAGTTAGGGGAAAATATTAGAGTTTTTGTTGGAAGTAAACTTGATGTGAAGGTACCTTTCTACCTTACCCAAAAAAAGAAGAGGTTCAGGAACCTTTCTGTATATCTCTACTTGGGTGATGTTTTCCTGAATCTATGTTTCAACTCCTGTTCATTTTACAGCGTAAGAATGTCTATCCCTGATAAACCCTCCAAATGGTGATCTCTACCCACCAGTGAGTCTTCAAGCATATCAGCTGTGAGGTTGTCGAGAGTTAAGTTGCAGAGCAAGCTACCCATCAGAGCCAAGGAATATGCTAGATAGGAGTACAATGACCTTAACCTTCTATGTTGACTCCAGGAGCTCAGTTACTGAAATATTTGACTGTAAGTTCATATGGAAAGTTTTAAAATTGGAAGCTTTGACATTCATAACTTCTTGGTTATGTCACTGCTGCTGTAAGAATTCAAATAAAACCTTACTATCAATTATCAAAAAAGGTAAAAGGAATTCAAATTAAACCAAAAATGAGATATTCCAGATATATTAAAAGTGGTTACAATCATTAGGTAGAAATATTGGGAATTTAAGCCTATACTTACTCATATTAATCAATCAATCAATATTCTGAGCTTCTATTTCCGACTAGTTAGGGTCGGATATATGAATTCTCTATGAGCGTTTCGCTTAATTAGAGCGTAAATCACTTTAATACAGGTTATTAATTTGTTTAAGTCAAATTAAAGCATTTTGGACTAAGGGTCCTCTAAAATTCAACATTACTTCCTGCATTGACATACAAGTGTCTGACCAAGCTAAAAAAGACCAAAAAGGGGTTCATGGCAAACACCAGCTTAATATATGTGCGACCACAATAATAAAGCCTTAATCCCGGCTAATTGTTATTGTCTATGTGGATATTTTGCTACTAGAACCGTAGAACATGATCATTTTGAATGTATGTAACATTATATGACTGCACATCTGGGTTTCAACGGTACTCATCTAATACCCAACATTCTTTCTTCAACGATTTCGGTCTTCCTGTTGCATAGTGCTCCCTTATCTAAGGCCCTTCATTCTCACGACCATTTTGATAAAGCTTCCTTTCCATTTTGTTGGTTAGATTCCTGTCCCATAGCACTCTCAACAATCCAATTTTTTGTTCTGTGTGTTACATCATCATCACCATCATCATCATCATAATCTATCACGCATGTACTCTGTCTTAATTTTAGTTACCCTAAAAGAATGCTCTATAGTGCTTTCATAGTTCGAGCTTTTGGTTAATTTCGTTGCTTAGTTTCGTCGATTAACATAATATCATCTAAAAATGACATGCACCATGGAACTTTATTCTAAATACTATTGGTTATGTTATCCATAACAGGGGCAAACAAGGACTCAAGGCAAATCCTTGGTATAAACTCACGATTATGGGATACTTCTGCATATCTTCTACCGCTATTTTTCATACTTATGACTGTCATCTATATATCTTTTATAGCGTTAGTCTCAGCACTTCTTTTACACTCTGCTTTTTCTAGGTCAATGAATATCATTTGCAAAATTCTCTTCCTCTTTTATAAATTTCCATCAATATTCTTAACAAAAGTATAGCCATTATCGTAGTCTCGTAGATTTATCATAATTCAAACTGGTAATCTGTTCGTCTTGTAATGTCTCTAAGTTTGTGCTTTATTACATCTTTTTCAAAGTTTCAAAGTTTGCAAGGCATTGGTTTGAGAGGTTGCACAATTTAAAACATGATAGATTCAATACATCTGTATGAACACAATAACATGGCAAACCCATGGAAATACCCCTAATATCAAAGATAAATAGACATCACGTGTTACAATATGAACCCTGCTTAAAAGGCCTTTTTTTTGTTTCTTTGTTATTTTCCTTTTGCTTGGTTTGATTCTTTCATGTGGACCACTGATAGATCGACTCTGTAGCCAGAGTAATTGAGGAAGAAATGTTTGGAGTTGACAATCTATGCTGGATCTCTGCAAAAGCAACTTTAGAAGCTTCCAGGCTTGCAGAATTTTTGATACTTCAGACAGGGTTGACTGCCTTGGGAAAAGCTTATTACAGATACCAGAGAGATCTTGTACCAAACGTGAGTATATACTGGATTTTATATAAGCTATAAGTTTATTAGATGTGTAATTTGCATTCTTGTTATTGTGTTTTGCAGCTCCCTTCTAAAATTGAAGCACTTAGAGATGAGTACATGAGATATGCCGTGGAGAAATGTTTGTCTATTCTAAAGGAGAACCATGCCGCTGTAGAGACAATTACAGGTAAAGTTATTTAACCTTGATTATCTAGCCACTTTAAGGATTGTCTCCAAGATTTGTAAAATTGTGCAACTGGCTTTGGATACTTACTGTTGATTGGCTCATGCTTGTGTGTTGACTATTGATCAGATGTGTTGCTTGAGGAAGGAGAGATCAAAGCTGATGAAATTTGGAGCATATACAAAAGCTCGCCTAAAAGTCCTCAGGTGATTCGTTACTTCTCTTGCCAGCAGTTTTACTGATTTGATTGAGGAAGAGTTATGCAATTTTCTTCTTTTCTATTCCTTTTCTTTCCTCCCCAAAAAAGAAAAAGAAATAAAACAACTAAGAAGGAGCCTTCCAGAGTACACTTATGTCATTGATAAAACATTTTCGAGGAGGTTGTACTGGTTCGGTGTTCTTTGGAGTAGATTTGGCATACAGGCAAACTGGGCTTGTGTCCAAGCTCTTGGGTTACATGTTGCATAATTTAGAGATCGACAACACCTATTCACTCGGAAAATGCCATTGTGCTTACTGTCGGTGGCATACGAGCAACTGCCTCTTGCTTTTTTTCCCCTCTCGTGCTTGGCCACTCTGCTTGCTTAATATTACTCTTCTACTTGAATGTTGTTGCAAAATAGCATTTGTAGTTTTAAAGTTTCTTTCATTTTTCAGCCTACTGTGAGTCCTGTTGATGAATATGGAGCCCTTATATATGCTGGAAGGTGGGGAGTCCATGGAGTTTCACTTCCAGGGAGGGTGACGTTTGCACCTGGAAATGTTGGATTTTCAACTTTTGGTGCACCACGACCTATGGAGGTAAGCACAATGGATGCTGTATTTAGTGATCTTTATGATGAATACTCTATGTATTGATGCCATTTCTTTTTTTACGCAGACCCAGATAATTAGTGATGAAACGTGGAAGCTAATAGATGGTATATGGGATAAAAGGGTCGAGGAAATAAAAGCTGCAGCATCAGTTGAAATTGAAGAAGACAAGGAGAAACCACAGCTTCTGATGCCCAGTCATTTCCTATAGCATCCAAATATCAAATACAGGTTTTGACACTAGTTCTGGGTGGCATATGTTGTGCAGCTATGACTTTATTTTGTTTGCTTTAATTCCATGAGAATGTGACGTCATTTCCTGATTGCCTGAGTTGCATTATTGCTTGGCCCATATTATTTTCTAAAAATTAAATGCATATTATTGGACCAGGAAAGGTTTTTTTTTGGGGGTGGGGTTGGGGGTTGGGGGGTTTGTTAGTGTAGATCCTGACCTGTTCACTAAAAGCAAAGTTGAGTTTGTAACCCAGTGAGCTTAGTAATCAGCATAAAGCTTGTGAACTTTTGCTAAACTGAGTTGAAGCATGTGACTACTCAACCTTCACTTTAAGCAGGAGTAACTTGCCATTAATGGCTTAGTGCCTGGAGATGCAAGCCAAAAACATATTCGTCATTATTATAGCACAAACAAATTAGTTTGGGAAATTTTTTACCTGCCTCTGTCCAGAAATGCTCATACTACGTTCCTTTTTGAGTTGTCCCACAATGTTGTTCCCTTTCCTTAAGTAGAAATTTTAGTACATCTTAAAATACTGCAAAATGTTTTGTGGGTCCTACTTTTATTGTTGTCAATACAAATTTATCCTTATTATATCATTCTGCAATACAGAAAGTCAAAAAATGATACAACATGTCTCTCAACAGATAACTAAACATTTTCAGCTTCTCTTAATTATTATGCAAAGTCAAAGTGCAGCAAGCAAATTGGACGGAGAGGGGGTATTAATCAATGTTCCTCCCGATTTGCGTAATTGGTTGCAGGCAGGCTGCTGTACTCTTCATTTGTTGTTTGTTTTAGATATAAGGAGCCAGCCACTCGCATTGCTCGAAGAAGTGTCTTGACATCTGTAGCATATTCATGTTTTTTGAGATTAGATCTAGTCCGCGGCTATGCTATGCATATCTTCATGTGAGATAATAAATTATTCCGACGAGGCCAGCGTAAAAGCTAGCCGCTTGTGGAGTGTTTTGGAGGAATGCCAAGCTGAGAAATTAGCATCCTCAGTAGCACAAGGAAAAGAAACTCAAGAGGGGCGAAGAAACTTATTCTAGATGATGGGATACAAGGTTGGCCCTTTTAGTCCAATCAGTCCATCAACTCAGCTGGGTTCCAAACTGGTCGGGAAGGTGCCTTTTAGTTAAATTTTGTAATTATTCCTACACCAACTCCAACCCCCTTCCCTCTCCCTACTGGAGATTTAACTTCCTCTGCTTCAAAATAGGTTATAGTGGTGATACCATTGTCGTAATTACTTTTAGATCAGTTAGTGCAGTGTTAGTTTTGCTGTATTCTGAACTCAAATTCATTGCTTTCCCTCATCAGCTAGCGCGATTAAATTCTTGAGCTTTTTTCTCCGAGGTTGGCCTCTTTTTATGATCATGCTAAGCCAATGCCATTTTAGAACAGATTCCTAGGCATACTCGGTATTGTGTTATCTGTCACGCCGCTTGAGAAGCGGAAAACCAAAAAAAGAAAAGTTAAATAATGCCAGCTTAACTGCAGTAGTCTCACTACCTCTCTTCGCCCCGCCTTCTCTCGTTAGTGGGACTTAGGCCTTATTTGTTTGTACTTAATCATTCAGATCTTAGACATTAAGTGCATTTGTTTTTAAAGTCTGAATCTTAATTATTCAGAACTTAATCGTTAAGTGTGTTTGTTTTTTTTACTTCACAACCACTTAATAAGTCTGAATAGGTCTGTATTATTAAGATCTATAACAGAGACTTAATTTCATTAAGATGCTATCATCCATATTCATTATTAACTGCCGCCACCGTCTACCATTATCAACTACCACCATGCCACCCACCACCACCATCATCCTGAATAATAGCCGCCACTATTGTCGACTACCACCATCCCCACCACTCTCACCACCATCATTAACGACAACCAACACTCATCCACCTCAATTACCATAACTAACCACCCCATCACCATCAACGACCATAGCTGGCACTGCCCATCATTATAAACTATCACCGCCCACCACCATCTTCCTCAATCATAACTACCACCACCACCACTCGTCATTATTAAATATCACCACCCACCACCACCATCATCAATCATAATAGCTACAGCTACCAATTACCACTAGCTACTACCCTAAACTACCACCAACCACCGCTTTTAGTTGGCATTCACAAGCATTACCGTTAGCCATCACCACCAGCAACTATCATATTTTAAAAGCTATATATTTTAGTGATGTAATATTAGATTAATTAGTATTTTATTTGAATTTTATGTTTATTAATTTTCAAATAAACGTAAATTTTATACATTCAGATGTTAAAAATCAAACAGTTTTAATCATTTAGTATTCAGATCTTAATACACATCTTGATATTCATATGTGTATTCATATTCAGATGTCTTAATCTTAATACACATTTTGATATTCAGACGTGTATTCAGATTCAGACGTCTTAATCTTAAAAAAACAAACGAGGCCTTAGTATTTCATCACTAACATAGTCTGAAACTCAGAACAAAAATTACCTTGAGGATAGTTAATATATCTCAATATTAGACCTTGGGAGAAGCTGCATAATTTCATCAGTCTGTTTGTTGTATGCTTCCCATATGCGTTTTCTTAAATCCAATTGTTTAATTGGATATCTTGATGCTTATTGTTGATGGTATAGGATGATTACTAAGGGGTCGTTTGGTTTGAATATAGGTTATGCTGGAATTATTTTTTATCCACTGTCTGGTATGTTGTATTAAAAATGATATTTGCATAATTTTTAAGAAGAAGGTATAAGTTATCCTGACACTAATTACCCCACCCCTACAAGGTATAAGTTATCCCGGCATTAATTTTAATCCCGGGATAACTTATCCCAGATTTGCTAACCAAACAAAGTATTAAGGTGGTATTAAATTTTTATCCCAACACTATTTATACTTATACCTCATACCAAACGACCCCTAATGGTAGAGCATTTGACTGCAGATCAAAATGTCATATTAAGAAGCAATATTATTATAATGTTTTCAAGCATTGATATAATCGACTTCAATTTGTTTGAGATTTTGGTAGTGAGGCAAAAATTGTTGTATATATATATTTCAAGCATGGGGCGTGTATCGACTAATAACTTTTCCAAACGTTGGCCCGATTATCCATCTTTAGTGAAAATAGATACTTTTAGGAAAAACGGGTAAAATTTTATCATTATCATGTTCTAGCACAACGGTTGTATTTTCGGGATATTTAGAAAAATAAGACAAACTCAGAAATAAGATCAGAAAATTATAATTCCTGAAAACGATCTTTCAAGGAAATAACTTTTTCTTATCACGTTATCTTATGCTGCATACCGAATTAATTTTTTCAACTTCTCATTTTCAACTAAGGAAAAAACTCGTCTTTCTTTCCCATGGTGTCGCACGAATTTCTTGTTTCTCGAGTTAGAGGCAGTGCCGGAGCTAACCTTGACTACATATTCGCCCAAATTCAGTCACTTTGGTCCGACCCATGTATCTATCTTAAGAAATTCATTTAATATATTAACTTAAAAGTTTGTATACCTTTTAACACATTTTGCCAATCGACCAAAAATAATTACATCCGCTGGCCAAATATATACTATTTATGTATAAACTTTGTACATTATATTATAAATTAATATACAAAAGATATATATTTACCGGCTATTGTTTTGATGGGTGGCTATACAAATGTAGATTTCATTTCCCTATTTATACATATATACCTCGTCAACGGTTTCATCCCAATTATCAGATCCATTTGGACCTCCACCGACAAGTTTGCAATGAAGTTTATTTCCAAGATCCGAGACGAAGATGATGACAGATCAGACCTCTGAAAATCTAAAACAGTCCCATGTATCTTCGTCGAACAACATATCATCATCCAGAATTGAGTTAATATATATATTGGTAATTAATAATTACAAGCAGATAGATGTGCCAATTCGTTATAAAACACTATGACACTATAGGTTCTCATCAAAATAAGCAAGAGACCAGATTCATACCTACATGCGCAACTGAATACCCCATGAAACAAGAAATACAATTAATCAATTACAATAAGATCTAACAACCTAAGAAATAAAATCAAATAATACACATGATCAAAGAAATTAATATTTCCTACCTGAAAAAAGAGTTTGGAGACGGTGTACTGGTAAAATCAGGGATAAAATTACCCCCGATTTCCCAATGAAGAAACGAGGGACTGCGTGATTCGATGCTGGCTCGGGTAAAACCGAGGATGCCCACAAATCGGAGTCCGAGGAGACAAATGATATGTCGGGAATCGGGCATGACCAAACATGGGAAGAATCAAGCTCAAGCAAAACAAAGAATCGATGTTAAAAGGAAGATGGTTAAAGAGGACGAATGAGAAGCCGAAATATCCGCCATCAACCGAATATTACGGCGCGGATCATGTACGATATTAAATGCGGATCGTGTTTTACCGGAAGAAAAGGATTTTTACATTATTTAGACTTGTACTAGGATTGAAACTCCCCTACTATATAAAAGGGAGAACCTTTTTATTTTTTGGGTCATTGTGGCACGTATATTAAAGCAATAAAATTTAATTTTGTCTTTAGCAATTGTTCAAGTGTTCTTCGGAGATTATCTCATTCAACTGGTACCGAGCTCCATTCCGAGGGCTCATTTGGGACTAGTCTTTAGTGTTCAAGTCTAATGGCAGGCTCAATTATTTCGTAGTGCTTGGTTTGATTGTTTTGCTTTCCTTTAATTTAATTACTTGTTGTTCTTTGATCATTCGAGTTAAATTAAACCACGTATTCTTTAAACCGCGTACAAATTTAATTGTTACTCATTTTAAGGTTAAACAGTTTGGCGCCCACCGTGAGGCTAAGGATAATAGTGGTAATTTAATACGGATCTCTGTAACACACCCTATTTTACAGCTCTTTGAAGTTTGATTTTGGGATTATTCAAAATGTCAAATTCTCGATCTTCTCACTTGAATGTTGACCCGAATCAGGCTACCACGGTGTAAATAATAACGTGGTACCAAAAAACGACATGCCCCATGTCGACCCTAATGGCGCTCCAATCGCTGATCCAGTCGACGCTAATTCACAAGTTGCTATCAATATCAACCTACCGACTAATCTAAAAAACAGCATTCACAGGGCACCCCGACCATCGGCTCGCGAAGCACCCGAAGGGGGAGGTGATGAAGTTAGCTTACGTTTGATTTTTGAAATGTTACAAGCTCAGTAAGTTGCAATAACACAACTGCAGAGTCAAAATCACGCACACTACGTGGCCGAACCCGAACGGGTTGGAGAATATACTTGGAGAGAAGAACAGATTATCACAGAACCAGACGGGTCCGGACTTAGAGAAACTTCCGAGGCGATAAAAATACTCGAAGCACTGACAAAACGGGTGGATTTCGGCAAAAAGAAGATATAGGCAAATGACAAGAATGTGGAGACTTATAATTCGAGGGTCGATCAGATCCCAAAAAATTCATTCAGAAACCTTTCCCCCCGAGTGTGGCACCAAAGCCAAATCTGAAAAGGTTCCGAATGCCCGATATTCCCAAATACAACGGAACCACAGAACCAAACGAGCATGTGACCTCCTACACTTGTGCAAAAAGGCAACAACCTCGAGGATGACGAGATCGGGTCGGTGTTGCTGAAAATATTTGGGAAAACCTTGTCCAAGGGAACAATGATATGGTACCATAACTTACCTCCAAATTCTATTGATTTGTTTGCTATGCTTGCAGATGCCTTCGTTAAAGCCCATGCTGGCGCTATCAAAGTCGAAACGAGGAAATTGGACCTGTTCAAAGTCAAGCAAAGGGACAACGAGATGCTTAGGGAGTTCGTGTCGAGGTTCCAGATGGGACGGATGGACCTGTCCCCCGGTTGCATATGATTGGGCCGTTCAAGCGTTTACTCAAGGACTTAACCCCCAAAGTTCGGTTGCATCTCAACAGTTGAAGCAAAACTTGGTAAAGTACCCTGCGGTTACCTGGACTATGCCCACAACAGATACCAGTCAAAGATCAGAGTCAAGGACGACTAGCTAGGAGCTCCCTTGTGGTCTGTTTATTCCAATAGAGCGAACGACAAGTCTAAAAGAATTATGGATCAGGAGCCGAGGCCACCCCGAGATCGATACCATCTATACAGCTTGGATAGAAGGGGAAACAGACCCAATTGCCACCCGACCGGGAATGATAGGAGAATCGACCAGGGTCCAAGCAACCGAGGTTTGGTGAATAGAAACGGTTTTGACAGATCACCCGGGAAAGAGATGCTCCGAGACTATTAGAATATAACTTCAACGTGGATGCAATGAGTATAGTGTCATGCATCGGTCACATCAAGAAAACCAAATGGCCAAGGTCACTCCAGTCTGGTCCCGCATCAAAGTCGCATCTCCAATTAGTAAAAATTTATTTGAAGTTTCTTTTTCTATCTTTTTGAGATGTAAAATTATTAATAATTTATTTATAATTGATTTCTTGACAAGGATTATATATATTTCTACTTTCTAGGATTATTATTCAATTCTTTTAGGATTTCATGATTTTCTAAAAGATCCATGTTAGATTCTCACCAACTTCTTCTCCTTGGATTCCATTATCATTTAGCTCAATTAAATTAGTGATTGGTTCATCTATCATAAATTCTTCCGTATTTTTCTTAAATTTTTTATTGTTCGCTAAAAATTTATCAGGGCTCCTTTTTGGGATTGTATTAAAGTTTCATCTCCTCTTTTCTTTTTGGTATTTTTAATACACAGATTCATATTTTCTTGTTGATATGTTAAAATTTTAATAAATAAATAAAAAGATAATACATATACTTACAAACAAAAGATATAAAAAAAATAACAAATTTTAGATGCAAAGTAATAAGAAAAGTACATAACAATTGAACCTGGTTTTAACAAATAGTCATAGATAACTTGATATTATTTTAGTTGCGTCAATATTTTTGGTACAATGCCGGAAAAGCTTGACAAAAAAAGAGTTCGCAATTGCTTTCTGCTATCTTATTTGACACAATATTGTATGAGACAGTGGACTTGTAAGTTTGGAGAGGCCAAAAAGGAATATAAAAGATTAAGTAAAAAACAGTTTAAAGAGAAAGTAATAATGTCATAAAAGTAATGTAGGCCCTGTGATAATGATGATAGTCTATAAAGGAGGGAATAAACATATTCACACGTAATGTTTAGGAATGAATCCCAAAAGTAACTATCCCTATTCCCAAATTAACTCTAACGGTTTCACATTTTCTTTTTTCATGAAAAATGTTCTTTTTATTTATTTATTTATATAATAAATATTTTGTTTAAAACAATTATCATATACAACTATTTAATATTAGAAAATTTCTCCCCCCCCTCCCCCACAAATATGGGGACCTCAAGCAGTTGCTTGAGTTGTTTTATCATTGAGCTGCCCCTGAATCCAGTAGTGATTGCTGGAGTTGTTCAGTGTGTTGAGAGTACTTTTTTTCAAAATATACCCGTGTTTAAATAGAGTGGCTAAAGTCTAATACTTCCTCTATTTCAATGTATGTGAACTTATTTTCTTTATAGTCCATGCCAAAAAGAATAACCCCTTTCCATATTTGGAAATAATTTACTTTTGTGTACTGATTTATAGCCATACAAAATATATGTGTCTTATTTTACACCACAAGCTTAAAAAGATTCTTTTTTTTTCTTACTTAAACTCTGTAATCAGTTAAATAGGTTCATATAGATTAAAAGAAATGAAATAGCTTTTTAAACCGTGGCTAAACGTTAATAACAGGGGTAAAAAGTGGTTAATTACCGATATGATCCAAAAGGGGGGGGGGGGGGGGGGGGGGGGGGGAGTTCTAACAGTAGAGGAAGCTTGCAGCTATAGCTACGATTCAATGTAGCAATTCTAGCAATAAATCTACCACTTTATTTAAGCTGTATTATACTGTATTACCCTTTTACTCATTTCCAAATTTGAAATTATAGACATATCTAGCTTTACTTTCGAATTCCAGTAAAAATTTGCAGAGCTTCCCATAAATGAACAAGCAGGTAGGAATTAACATATGTCACGGCCATTATCATTTCTACTTGTAACCAATAGCCAAAACAATAAAGATATGTTTTCTCTCTCGTTTTATCGGAGTTTTAGAGGAGAAATGTTGGTGAAGTGGCTCTCACAAGAAAAAAATTGAATATTGTTGTCTTTTTGCACTTTGGCACCATTTCTTCTTTGCAACTTCATTGCCGGCTCCCAGTTCCCGCCAGAAAATTATTCAGAATATCCATTCAGAATATCCCAAATATACTGTAAATATTCCCCTCTACTCTTCCTCAATCCCCCAGAAATTGTTTTGAGATACAATTTTGTTGTCCCCAAATTTGATTTGTCCATCTTTCATTCTCATGTTTGTTTGATTATTTCATGCACTGTTTATATATTAAGTATCATTTACAAAGAAAAGAATAAGAGTGCAATTGTTGTGTGTGTTGGAAACTTGAATTGCAAGAAATGGCAGCATCAATGAGTAGCCATACAGATGGTGAGAGTCTAATAACGGGTCGTATTGTTATAGCTTTAGATGCGACAAAGGATCACTTTGAGCAGGAAATCAAGCAAACAATCAATGAGATCAGAGCACAGGGTAACATTCTTCACGCGGGCGATACCATTATTGTGCTCGGGATTTTGCATAAATATCTACATCCTAGTGAGTGCCTGCCTCACCTTTTGCAGTTACTATCTCATTTTCTATTTGGAGATTGCTACTTTTTAGTGCTTGAGTTGGTGGGTGATCGCACGATTTATCTTTGACTTTTGCGACAGTAATCTAATGTTGACATCATTAATTGCCATTTGTTTCATTTGGAAGAGGGCATGAATGAGAAGAGAAAAATATTACCAATTGTAGCTACCTTTGAATCAACATGGCGTCCACATTTTGAGGGTTGTGCTTGATAAATTTTACTGAATTGTAAGGTTATTAATAGTTTTCTATTCCTGTGGATTTTCATAACTCTACAGATGATGATGAGTCCTCTGAACAATATGATCTAATTTTAGGCGCAACTCAAACTTTTGAAGTCATTATATCGGCCTAAAATTTTATATGTCCGATTAAAGTGAATGGACAAAATCAAGGTGATGATTAGATGTGTGACAAAACAAATTTATTTCCATTTTAAGCTTATATGGAGATGCATTCTGATTTCTGTGAAGTGACAGTTTGACCTATAAGATGCTATTTTCTCCCTTTAGGATATGTCTAACACTTTGTGCTATGGTTCTTAAAATTTCTCTCCTATAAAAGTCTCCAGAGAAAAGATCTGTAGGGCCTTTAAAGATGGTACGTAAAACATAAAATTCTGCAGTGGTACATGTAGAGATTGTTCTTGAACTTGATGGAGTATGATGTTGATGTAGTTTATTATGCTTAATCTTGCATTTTCTGTCTTGTACACTTTATAAACTAGTTTCTTAATAATGAACAACAAATTTCTACTTTCTTCACTTGTCCATTAGTTCCATGACAAGTAAGCAAGGATATATCTTCTAGCATTTTCCTCTTTTTATTGCTTGCTAATGCCTTATAGAAGCTTTCAATTTTCACCATTTCCCGTTCACCAAAATGAACTTTCCGTTTTGATAGCTAATGGGTTCAACTAGAATGGTTTTTGTCATCAAGAATTGGTTCTTGTTTATCGCTGCTAAGTTATGACCAAAGTCACGTTAGTGGGGACCCATATTTTTTGGTTCACGAAAGCTTACAACTCCAGTAGTACTATGCATGATTCCTCTTTCCTGTGACTGTTGAAGTGCATATAAGGAATACATAGTTTCTACATATTATGCCATTTTTATGGTCAAGGGGGAACTGTGGTAGACCAGTATTAGCTGAATAATTACACGCGATCAGAGGCGGATCCAGGATTTATCTTCTATGGGTTCAGCTTTTAAAGTTTTTAGTATTCAACACACTATATTTTTAAAGTTATGGGTTCATATCTACTATTTTTGCAATTTTAATGAATTTTTATATATAAATTTTTACTCCGCGTCAAAAGTTATGGGTTCAATTGAACCCGCTATTAGTACAATACATACGCCCCTGTGTGCGATTGACCACTATATCATTGCTCATGTCTTTAGCTGACTTCTTATCTTGTATGTTATACTTCCTTACAGTATGGATTTTTGTGTGCAGTGGGTTATCAAATGGAAGCAGAGCCACTGTCCATTTTTGGAACTCACAAACGTGAAATTGAAAAAGAGGTAACAAAGAAGGTTGATACATATGTGAACATGCTCATGCAAAGTGCCCAAGACTGTGAAGGTGAAGGGGTAATATATACAGCTTAATCCTCATAATAGCTCTGTACTGCAAGCAGCTGCTAATTGATATATCTTAGAATGTGGCTAGAAGTATCCATAGAAGCCACCCTTTTGAAAATTCTGGAAATTTTTACTTCCCACTGGCCTAGCAAGTTTGCTTCACTCTGGAGGCATGTGGTTGAGTCTGACCTACTACATTACAGTTTTTTGGAGTTTGTTCATATCCATGTGTTAGCATATCAATAAAATTTCAAAAATAATCTGATGCAGTACAGATTAGCTTTTGAAAAAATTAATTTTGAGATGTTCACAATAGGAGTAGACATTACAGCTCCCAAAGTATTTGAACTTGGTTTAGAAACTGCCTTTTTTATATTGTCTTAACCTCAATTATATAGGGGGGACAACGGCCACAGAGAGCCCAGTTACATTAGGAAAACGGCAATTAAATTAAAGTGCAAAAGAATGTTAATCACCGGTGGTTCATCAACATATAAACTGGAGTCCACCTTAATAAAAATCACACTCTAACACTGATTCAGCCTGTAGGATTTATGAATCTTGAAGTAAAGTAATTGAAATAAAGAGTGGCATAGTAGCAGAAATAGAAAGATGATTGTCCCATCCTGAATTGATAAGACAATATTAAAAAAGCAGTTTATATAGTTTGTATCATCCCTTGCTTAATTCGTTTATAATTTGAGAGCTATTATCTTACAAGGCAGATGATATGAGCTGCCCGCATTCTATATATATTGAGGTTTCTCCAAAATAATATTCTTAGGATATCCATGGGTTCTTCCTTTATCCAGCCAGGCGGAATATCTTTGAATTCCATGATCTTCTTGGAATGGTCTTCTTATTAGCGTGCAGCTGTAAGCAGCTAATTTACAATTCTGGGGCAGAGAGAGAGAGAGAGAGAAGTAGAAGTAGAGAGAAGTAGACTAAATTCATCTGTGGAGGCAAGTGAAGGGCATCAACTGGATGGAGTAGCATTTTGATTGAATGCCCAAGCTATTCTTTTACTTGTCTTTCTAGCTATCTCATCTCATTATATTTCTGTCCAATGCAATGCATTTTATTTCTTATATATTTATATCCCTTTTAATTTTGTTCTTACTACAAATTACTATAAATTGTGCTTAGGTTGACATTGAAGTCAAAATTACTGCTGGGACTCCAGTAAGGAAGGTGGTTGTACAAGAGGTGATAACTATCGATGCAGTATGTGTTGTACTAGATAGGTATGTTCTCTGATGTTACCATGGTAATTCCAGTTCTTGTAGTTCGCATGGCGTCTCTTTCATTGGGAGCTAAAGTATACTGAAACTTGAACCAACAATAAATTAGTCGTAAAATGCAGAAGACAACAAATGCTACATAAAAACCTCCTCTTTTCTAATAGGCTTTTAAACAAGATGGAGAAATAAACATGGCAAAGAGCAAAGAGTTTCTGGTCTCAGTGTTGCTACCATCTGTTATGACAACATTGCAATGTGGTTGGTCCATTGAAAAGGAATCCATCCCTCACATCATGAGGCCAATTCATAATCTGAATAAGTAAATAAATATATCTCTTCCTATCTGCCAAAATATAAAGATCAGAACTAGTATGCAAACATATCATCTTTGCTCAGATTAGGTTTTTAACTCTTCCTTTAAGAACTTATTGATAATTTTCACTTAAGGAACTATTTGAACGGAATTTTGTTGTATTGTTTATTGAGTAGCTTTGATTTTGGTCCAACAGTATTTAAGGGATACACATGGATCTTCAGAGAATTGGCATGGACCCTTGTTTGGAGTTTTCTTCTACATTGCTTTTGTCACAAGATGTCCCGCCTTTGTTTACCCTGTTTCTCTACTTTTTCTCTCATTAAAAATGCATGGTTAAGTCTATACCTGTTAGTCATAAGGCTGATTTGTAGAATTTGAATTTTACTCTGTATAGACTATTATGTTTAATGTTTGCGCATTGATTATTAATATTGTGTGATTGCAATACACTTTGTTGCTTATTGTGGTTGGAAAATCAGGCTTCTGTTTGCAGTGATTTTGCTCCTTAGTTAGAAGAAGAGAAAAGGGAAGTTATTAATTTAAAAACTTTCTTAAATTTTGGTTTTATTGAAAGGAAAGGAACATGAGAGACTTTCTCAACGTGAAGAGATAAAATTAGATGCTTAGTGGTACTCGCTAAAAAAACATGAAGAGGAAATGTAACTTTTAAAGTCCATGAAACTAGTCCCTCGACTTGCTGATGAGATTATGAATATTGTGGTTTCATGAAGATAACAGCAAATTTAAGCTATTGAACTAAAAAACTACATGACATCCACAATAAACATGCATGTACGAAAAGGTCTTGCCGCTATTCTGATGTTGATTTCTGAGCTTCGTAACTACTGTCTGATACAAACATAAGCGCATAAACCTAAAGCTCTATGATTTTATCAAAGGTGGAACAATGTCTTGCAAGACTTCTTCTCTCATTTGACTCGAGAAAAACCATGTATTTTCTATTTGTTACCAGAAAGTCAGCACTTATCCTTATGAATTCAGCCTCCCTGGTTAAATCTATACTGATGTGCTTCCAACTTTGGATCTATGAAAAACCATGTCCGCATTTTTGTAGTTGTTACAAGGAAGTCACTACTTATCTTTCAAAATAAGCCTCTTGGATTAATTTTTATGTCATCATCTGCTTCCTACTTTGGATCAATGGTTTATATGTTTATTGCCTCTATATTGCTGATAGAATCTCATGTTTGTTTGACTCTATGACATTGTTTTCTATTCTCTAATTATGACAAGGTTAAACCCTTACAGGTACCTCAGGCGGGATTTGACGTATTACCTTAAACACATACCTTGCAAAGTTGCATTAATTAGTGATAACTTGTTTGTGAAGGTTATGAGAACTTATTCCATAATTGATGCGGACAGCATTGAGAATAAGTTATACTTTTCTTTGTCCAAGCAAGTACCCTTGGCACCTCCTCCGGCTGAAGAGAACACAGAGCAGTCTGTTATTTCAATGAGCTACTCAGGTTCCGTGGAAAGCTCCGAAATTGCAAACAATGAAATGGTGACATACAAACAACCGGAGAATAGCACTTCACTTGAAGATTTTAGTGTCAATCCTATGCAAGAAAGATCAGGTGAGCTAGCATGATGATAATTGTGAGAATGCACGAGAGAAAAATCTATTATTGATGTTAATAGTAATACAATGAACCCTATTTATAAGTACATATAATATATAACCTACTCCTATTATATACGGGACTGAGATTAATTACATATATATTCACATAGCTATTCTAACACTCCCCCTCAAGCTGGTGCATACAAATCATATGTAACAAGCTTGTTACATATATAACTAATACGAGTACCAGTGAGGGACTTGGTGAAAATATTTGCAAGCTGATCATTCGGCTTCACAAATTTTATAGTAATATCTCTTGAGAGTATCATTTCTCCGACGAAGTGACAATCAATCTCAATGTGTTTAGTTCTCTCAAGGAACACCGGATTTAAAGAAATATGAAGGGCAACTTGATTATCACACACAAGTTCCATTTGGCTGATTTCACCAAATTTCAAACTCCTTGAGCAACTGTTTGATCCAAACTAACTCACATGTTGCCATAGCCATTGCTCGATATTCTGCTTCTGCACTAGACCGAGAAACGACATTCTGTTTCTTGCTCTTCCTAGACACCAAGTTACCTCTTACTAAAACATAATATCCAGACGTAGAACGTCTATCAAAAGGTTATACTGCCCAATCAACATCTGAGTATCCAACAATCTGCTCATGGCCTCGATCCTCAAACAATAGTCCTTTGCCTGGAGTTGATTTTATATACCGAAGAATGCGAAAAACTGCATCCCAATGACTATCACAGGGAGAATTCATAAACTGGCTCACAACACTCACAGGAAAGGAAATGCCAGGTCTAGTCACTGTAAGGTAATTTAATTTACCCACCAGCTGCCTATATCTTGTAGGATCGCTAAGTGGCTCCCTCTGTCCTGGTAGAAGTTTAGAATTTGGACCCATAGGAGTGTTAAAAGGTCTACAACATGTCATTCTTGTCTCCTCAAGAATGTCTAAGGCATACCTCTGTTGTGAGATCACAATACCTGAGCTAGACTGAGCGATCTGAATACCCAAAAAATACTTTAATCTGCCCAGATCCTTAGTCTGAAAGTGCTGAAAGAGATGTTGCTTTAACTTAGTAATACTAATACTATCCTGATCATTGCGGGTAATAACAATATCGTCAACATAAACCACCAGATAAATAAAGAGATTTGAAGTAGAATGCCGATAAAACACCAAGTGATTAGCTTCACTACGCGTCATGCCAAACTCCTAAATAACTGTGCTGAACTTACCAAACGAGGCTCGAAGAGACTTCTTTAGACCATAGAGTGACCGGCGCAACTGATATACAAGACCACTAGACTCCTGAGCAACAAAACCAGGTAGTTGCTCCATATAAATGTCATCCTCAAGGTCACCGTGAAGAAAAATATTCTTAATGTCCAACTGACAGAGAGGCCAATGGCGAATAGAAAATTTAAACCGACATAATGGGGATTAGGATTAAGTGTGATCCGTATACCTTTCCGAAGTAATCGGCTGACTATGAGGAGACAAGTCTGCAGTGGGAGCAGGGTCAAGTGCAGGACGTGAATTAGTTGGGCCTGATGCTGGGCGCGGACGACGATGATAAGGCAAGAGTGGTATTCCTGTGGCTGGGAATCTAGGAGGAGTAACACTAGATTCCTCAACGGTTGGTAACTGTAAGACTTTTGTAGTTGAGAATGTAGGAGGAGCTATAGGTAGTGGGGATGGAGCTAGAGTTGGGGCTGTAGGTGATGGAGCCGTGGAGAAAGGTGAAGGGGAAATAGTGACTGAATCTCCAAAATATGAAACTGGAAGCACCTCAGAAATGTCTAAGTGATCACCTAGGCCTGTGAAGTATGGTCGGGTTTCAAAGAAGGTAACATCGGCAGACATACGGCACCGTTGGAGGTTAGGTGAGTAGCATCGATACCCCTTTTGCGTTCTCGAGTAACCTAGAAATACAGACTTAAGGGCACGGGTAGCTAACTTATCTTTTCCTGGAGTAAGGTTATGAACAAAACATGTGCTCCCAAAGACACGAGGTGAAAGAGAGAACAAGGGTGAGTGAGGAAACAACACAGAGAATGGAACTTGATTCTGGATAGCTGAGGATGACATACGATTAATAAGATAATAAGATGTGAGAACTGCATCCCCCCAAAATGCAACGGAATATAAGATTGTATGAGTAGGGTACGAGCTATCTCAATGGGATGCCTATTCTTCCTTTCCGCTATCCCATTTCGTTGAGATGTGTACGGACAAGATGTTTGATAAATGATCCCATGAGAGTTCATAAACTGCTCAAATTGAGAAGACAAATACTCTAGGGCATTATCACTACGAAATGTGCAGATAGAAACCCCAAATTGATTTTGGATTTCAGCGTGGAAGGTCTGAAAAATAGAAAATAACTCAGATTATTTTTTCATCAGGAATATCCAAGTGCACCTGGAATAATCATCAATGAAACTAACAAAGTAGCAGAATCCCAAGGTAGAACTGACCTAACTAGGACCCCAAACATCTGAATGGACTAAAGTGAAAGGTGACTCTGCTCGATTATCAGGACGCCGAGGGAAATGTGAGCGAGTATGTTTACTGAGCCGACATGACTCACACTCTAAAGTAGACAAATGAGACAAACCAGGTACTATTTTCTGAAGTTTTGACAAACTGGGATGTCTCAACCGTTTATGTAATAAATATGGTGAACAGTAACAGAACAAACCGTTGTTATGGGTTCATGTGATTTAGCAAGGATAAAGTAATAAAGTCCATTTGATTCACGCCTGGTACTAATGATTCGCCCCGTATTGTGTTCCTGTATAGAAACAAGGTCATCAAGAAATAAAACAGAGCATTTAGGTGATTTGACTAAACGACTAACGACTATAAGATTAAAAGGACTACCGAAAACATAAAGAGCTTAATCTAAAGGTAAGGAAGGAAGTGGACTTGCTTGACCTATTTCAGTTGTCATGGTTTGAGACCCGTTGGCAATTGTGACTGTTGGAAGAGATTGAGAATATGAAATAGTAGTGAAAAGAGATTTGTTACCAGAAATGTGATCAGATGCACTTGAATCAATGACCCAAGAATCGGACGATGAAGATTGGGAAACACAAGTCACGCTAGTACATGTTTGAACAACAAAAGCTGTCTCTGAAGATGTCTGTTTACATGCTTTGTACTGAAGAAACTCAATACAATCTGGTAGAGAAACCATCCAACTATTCATAGTATTGGATCCCATTTCGCTACAATTAATTTCTCAAATTCTTGATTAAAAGTTGTAGGGTTAATTTGAAATAGTAGAAATCAGTAACTCCTGCGGGAAAATTGAAGAAATATCTGGGAAAACACCATTCACAGTAGAGAAAAAGGACACTATTTTACGCCGGAAAACACTGTTCAAGCCGAAAAATTCCTAAGTTATCGGAATCTGTCGGAAATAGTACTGGTGGACTCGGAATTGCTGTGCGAGTAAGCTGTCCTGAAGGAAGTTTGTCAGAATCTGGTTGGATGGAGTCTCACGCGCCCGACGTGTGCACAGACCTCGCCGGAAAATTTCCAGTCTGCCCGGCGTGTGAGGGCGTGTGTGTAGGAATTTTCCGGTGGGGTTTTCTGGGGTTTGGTCGCAGGATTACAGTGGACCTTGTGGTGGTGTTGGTTTGTGCACAGCACTGATAAATAGTGACTTTGACGCAAATAGTCACTTAGGTCACCGGAAAATTGCACGGTGACTGAGTTCTTTTTCCCGGATGTCGCTGGAATGACTCAAAGTGATCTTTTCTCACTGATGCTCTAATACCATGTGAGAATGCACGGGAGAAAAATCCATTATTGATGTTAATTGTAATTCAATGACCTTATTTATAAGTACACATAATATATAACCTACTCCTATTACATATGGGACTAGGACTAATTACATATATATTCACTAACAATAATTTTAAAAGAAATGCAGCCATTTGGGTACTATTACCCACGTCTTTTGATATCAGTGGCATGTGTATATCATTAACCTTGTTTAGTTAGATTTTTCCTTCTTTTTCTCAGATATCCTTTAAGGGACAAGTAAAACAACTCATTTATTCTAATGTTAACAAGTAGGCCTATACGCCGTACCCCTGAATGAACAAAAAAAAGCTTGATATTTTTAAAATTCTAGCATAAAATCTTGCTGCTGTTGTTACAAAACTTCATTATGACACTCATGCTCACATGAAACAAATATTACCGTAGTGAAGTAATTCCTTGTTGTGTGGGTTGAAAGGTATCTCCAAGTCTTGTTTGATTCTATATTATTGTTCATGGATACTAATTCTGGTTGTAAAATTAGCTGGTTCTTCATTTTTTGGGAAAATGGATTATTGTTCTTGCATATGAACTACTGATTAAGAATTTGGTAAATCATCGGCTTTTGGTAATGGTTCTTGTGCTGATAACTTTAAGTTGCGGAAGTGCAGTGACATCCAACTTTGAGGGTTCGTAGTCCTTTTCTGGTTTGAGTCCTGCTTAACTTAGTAGGGAGAGGTCAGAAGAGGAATTCTCAACGATATCTTCCCTTTCAGTTTTCATGGTTTTAAAATACCTTTTGTTTCCTGAAATGTTTGTAGTTCTTTTGTAGTTTGGATTCCTACTCAACATAGTAGGGAAGAGGTAAGAAGAGGAATACTAAGAAATACCTTTCCTTACAGTTCTCATGAGTTTAAAACAGGCTTTTTCTGTTTTCGGTGTTTTTTAAACTAGTTGAATTATATAAATCTGTTATAGTATTGGCCTCCTTGATGTTGATGAAAGATGTAACAATCTCTAGTGTAAAACTGTAAGGCATTTGATACAGAGTAGGGAATCGTCTCCTGTCCTTCGTGCTTTAATTGTTTAAAAAATTTAACAGGTAGGTCTGCCAGAGAGGAAATGAAGCATTCAATTCCTCCTGTTATTCAGAAAGAACGAAAACCACCCACATCAAGGAAATCCTCTAATACATCATTTCTTTGTATTGCTTGTGGAGCAAAGACAGAACTATATATCAAGGATTCAATGAGATTCAGTTTCTCAGAGATACAGCTGGCTACAGATGATTTTTCGAAGGATAATTTGCTTGGAGAAGGTGGATATGGTCATGTATATAAAGGTCGGTTAAAAGATGGTCAGGTCATTGCTGCAAAGGTGCGGAAGGAAGCAAGTACACAAGGGTTTTCCGAGTTTCATTCTGAAGTTTATGTTTTGAGCTTTGCACGTCACAGAAACATTGTGATGCTTTTGGGTTATTGCTGCAAGGAAAATGTTAACATCTTGGTCTATGAATACATCTGCAATAATTCTCTTGAGTGGCACTTATTTGGTACGTATAATTATGATAGTCAAATATTGGTCCAGCAACATAAAGCGCAAGATAAATAGTTATTTGGGGTAATATCTTGGCAGAGAATGCAGAAAATGTCTTTGAGTGGCACCGCAGATATGCTATTGCCATCGGCACTGCAAAGGGCTTGCGTTTTCTGCATGAAGAATGTCGTGGAGGTCCAATTATTCATCGTGACCTGAGGCCGAGCAATATACTACTCACTCATGACTTTGTTCCCATGGTACATCTACACATTTTGATTCGCCCACATAGAAAAACTATTAGTATTGTTAGACTAAATAGAATGAGCAGATAATTTGTAGTTACCACATTCGTCCCCCCTCTTGCCCCCCTGCTTCTGTTCCTCCTAGGTGGACTGAGACCTGAATAAAAACACTTGGGAAGCTAATACTAATTCCATTCTTCATATGGATAATTCTGTTTGTTTTCATTTGTCATAGATAGGTGACTTTGGCCTGGCTAAGTGGAAGACAGACGAGGATAAGATTTACACGAGGATACTTGGCTCATTGGGGTGTGAGCAATTCCTATACTTCATTGCATACATAGATGACAACTTTGAGTAAGATATTCACCAAATGCTTTGCTTGCTTCATGCAGATATCTTGCTCCTGAATATGCTGAAAACGGCATTGTGTCTGTAAGAACAGATGTCTATTCATTTGGCATTGTGCTTATACAACTAATTTCAGGACGCAAAGCCGTAGATTCAATGAGAGAGGGCCATCACTCCCTTAGACAATGGGTATGTTCTCTGGGCTTTCGTTACTTGGGATCACAGTCAAATGCAATTCCTTCAAAGATCTAGCTAGTTTAGGGAACTTTCATTTCAAAATTTGAGTGCAATTTAAAGGGAAGTTGATCTTTCGCATTTTCAGGCAATTCCACTCATTAAAAGGCTTGCATTGCATGAGCTCATTGATCCTCGCATAGGTGACTCTTACGACACATATGAAGTGTACCACATGGTTAGAACAGCATTCATGTGTGTGCAGAATGACCCTGAACTGCGCCCATCAATGGGAGAGGTAAATTTTGTTAATTTATGAAGTTAATTTGTTGATGAACTGCTTAGTAATAGAAGAACACTGAACATATCATCAGCCTATCAATCCATGTCAAAGATATTATTCTTTTCGTTTTTAAGTTTCATATATTGGTTCATATTTATTCTCTTCATAATATTCCTTATGCAACATTCAAGAAGCATAAACAAAAACATTCAGGATTCTTCAGTTGAAATACGGCCACTATTATAACTGTGAAGCAGTAGTATGCAACACAGTAGCGATATTTTTGAACATCAGAAATCAGAAGTCAATCTATTGTCTTAATTTGGACTTAAAAAAGCCTTTGTTTTTGCTTTATGATTGCTCTCCAGGACAAGGTTGTGCCTGTTAAGTATCATGTTGTATTTTCTTCAACCTCTACTTGATAGTCTTTTTTGTTAGTCCATTTTGAGTATCGGCTTCCGTGATTCAATGAAGTACAAGCTATAGAGAGATTGCTTTCACCAGTCTGTTTTATCCCAGTTTCCTAAAAGAAGGATGAATTGCCATGTTATTCTAGTTTGACTTAAGGGAGCACCTCTCTTTGGAGAATTTGGTGCACCCAGTTAATGATAGGTATAATAAGTTCACTGACTGCACTTTGGAAATTGGGAGCTGAAATTTTCATCTTTATTGTTGTCTAGCAATTTGCATTCCGTACTCTGCTTCTTGATAGTGTGCAGCTCAACATCTTATTGCTCATAAGGCGCCAAAATGCATATAGTTTTCATATCAGTGGTGGAACCAGGATTTTTACTAAGGGGAGTGAAAAGAAAAAAAAGTAAACACATGAAGAAGCCAAGGGGATTCAACAATATAGTAATGTACACATTATTATTTTTACCTATCTACACAGTGTAATTTCCAACGAAGGGCTGTCACCTTGGATAAAAGTGGTTCCGCCACTGTTTCACACTATCATATTGATTTGGTGATAAACTGACCAAGAACTAACTTTCAGTCCATTTGTCATAGCCAAAAACCTGTGAAAAAAATTCTTGATTATGAATCTAAATAAGGCTGGAGAAGTGAAAGGAAAGCAGGTTTTTCTTGGGGGAGGGGGGCGTTAGTGTTGGAAGCTACTTTATAGAAGAGAAAGAACTAAATTGATTATACCTGAACTCTACTCTTCTGCAACCATAATAACTTAATTTTGGTAATGCAGTAACCTAATGTATTCGACACAAACTTTGCTTGCTGAATATGGATGGATTATCTTATTTTGTGATTTTACTCTTAAGTGATGAACTGGCTGGTTGCAAACACGAATGCAGGTTTTGCGTCTTCTTCAAGGGGAGTTGGAGCATCTCCACCAGATTGTGGAGCAGTTCATTCCACATTTTATTAATAAATAGAAATGTGATCAACCATGTTATGTTTAATTTATCGCTGCAACTTTCTTGGAATGTTTTACATTTCTGTGCCCGGGGTAGGAAAAAGAGCTACCCCGGTTTCCCGATCCTAACAAATTCACAATTGAAGGACAGAGCCCCTTCCTCAATGTAATCATCTAAACATTTGAGAATCATTCTGATGAATTTGGCTGCTCAACTGCGTAGCTTACTCGATTCAGAATGTAACCAGTTCCTGTTGGAATTGTTTTTTAGCTTTTCTGCGCGTTTTATGTGCCTATGGTGTTCCATGTTATCCAAAAGGATAATTTAGCTTTCATAAGCTACGGATTATTTAGTTATGGCATGATTATCGTAGGTTGAACAATGCCAAGGTACATTGAACTTATAGCATTTTTCTCATAATAGTATTATTTATTCGCTAAATACATGCATTCATTCAAGTGTTTGTTAAATTGCAAATGAATGTTTGAGTCAGGCCTCTCTATAAAAGTATCTCTATATAACAATACTTCTCTATAAAAGTCAAACTTTTTCGGAACCAATATTTATGTTATGTTATAATATATGTTCTCTATAACAGTATTTCGTTATAACATCCAAAAATTATTCGAAACAAACGAAACTGTTATCCTCGAGTGTATATGGACTTGAAACAATATATGGCACTAGTTTGAAGAGAAATGCAATTAACTTACGATTTATAGATATGTGGGTGGATATTCGAGGTAAGTACACGTACGTCAAGGTGTGGAAACTTTAGTCGAATCATTCAAAAGGGTAGTAGCCTATTCGTACCTTAACCTATTCCTACTGTTATGCGGTCTACGATAGTTGAAATGCCAGCCGATGAAGTAAATGATTGCAATTTGCAATTTGCAATTCTATCCACCCCGGGATATCAAACTTTAGTAAATTTTCCAGGCCAATTTTCTTCATTAAATGTTAGTATATTAATTAATTATATATATTAGAATTCATCGTCACACATGTATGTATTATTATACTTCCATCTACAACTAATGGCGTGTACGATTCTTGAATAAGTTTTGATTGACATTTAGGTTAATTATATCCTACGGACAAGCAATGAATGTTCTTCTACGAAAAAGGTAACAACATGTGCTAAGGTACTGAAACTGGTGGTTTGGCATAGACAGTTTTTTCTTTGGGAACTTAAATGGAAATATTCCCACTCTTTAAAGACGCCTATATTGTGTAGATGAATAAAAGAACCTTCTATTTTAGAAATATCTGTACATTTGGTAATATATTATTTAGGGGGAAAATAAGAGACTGCCATCTCTTGCGGTGGTCTTAATTCCATGTAGAATGAATAATTTATTCTTTTTGAATGGAACTTTTGTTACGAAATGTTGTTCTGCCAAAAGAAATGGCATTCTTTATCGTAATTATAGAAGTACCTAGCAAATATTGGATGAGTCTATGTTTGTATAATCACAATTCACAAGATTAAGGTATGAGCTGTCAATCTTACTGTATTAACTTTTGGTTCTTCAGTTCTACTCTTAATTTGTAGCTGTTTAAGTCCCTAGTTAAACGCTTTTCCAAGTCAAGCCTCTTGAATTTTGTTAACTATATTTCACCATAAATTAAGCTATTCCAATAGTTTATTTTTCAAACATTGACCATTATTTTGAGTCAGGAATATTAGACCAAAAGCAAAAGGGGAACATCTTGTTGGAGACATTAAAAGTTAAAACCATATCATATTTTAAGAATATGTTCATATACGTATTGAAATCCAAATTTAACTAGTGCAATATTTTAATTTGACAACGAAATAAGATAAAATAAATATAAGAAGTAATTTCCAAGAAGAAAACAATTGAAAGTATCAGAGGGCCGTGGGTGCTCAAGATTTGAAAACATCCTCAAGAAAAAAAAATATAGCATTAGAGAGGATGGAAGTAGAATACCATTCTATTTATCTACCGCCAAAAGATTGCGGTAGAGCAATAAGTACTCTCCATCCTTAATAGAGTCTTGAATTCTCGTCCCAAAAATTAAATTGTCTTTGGTAATATGGAGTACTTAGTAATTCGAATTTTCCTGTGCAAATCCAAATTAATCGAGCTTTAAAGTAGGAACTAAATACCAAATAAAAAATGCCTATTTGTCTAAATTATCGCTGCAAAACATTCTTAAGATAGTCGAATAATTGTTCTTAATTGGAAGGGACAGTAATGGAAACAACATCAAAGTTGTAACATGTACTAATAGTATTTTGCTTTTATCCTAAGTCTCATATGCCAGTTAATACTTTAGACATTACTTTTTTCGAAGAACAAAAGCCATCATCCAAATTCCAAATTGATAAGGTCAAAAAATAATTATGGAAAGACTTAAAAGACAAATTCAAGATAGTGATGTCAAGTAGAAGTTGAATTTCCTGAGTCTCTAAAAACAAATTTTACAGATATCGAAGCAAAACCAGCTAACCACAGAATATGCCTCTATTTTGTTTCCTGTCAATTTTTGCATTATTTCAGTTTCACAATACGTGAAGCTGAAGAAGTCAACTCGCGCATATTCACTCTGTTTCTTCTTCTTTTCCTTTTGTTTTGGGAGTGGGGGTTGGAAAAAGGAGGCTAAGGTAACGCAACAATTGATGATTTTAACATAACATCATATATATTTCAACAAAAAATATAACGCTGTCGAAAATATCTAACCTTCTTAGTTTACTTACGGCATAGTGCATCTCTATGCAGTGGCGAAGCCACAAGGTTATAAGGGTCGAAAAATTATATTATGCACATAAATAAAATATTACGTTTTAAAGGTATATAACACATATTGAACAACCTTTGTCGTAGATATTTTTCATTCTTTTTAAAATTTGAATACCCTTGGAGAAATTTCTAGTTTCGCCACTGTCTCTATGTGTTAATTAGCTTCCGATTTCTTCTGGCGTTGATTTTAATTTTTAGAAAAAACAAAGAGGTAAATTCTTCGCTTCAAAATCTGAACTAAGCCTTAGGCCTTATAGCGTGTTTGGCCAAGCTGAAGTAATCACTTTATTTTGAAAAGCATTTTTTTCATAAGTGCTTTTCGAAAAAGTAATTTTGAGGAAAAAAAACAGTTTGTATTTAGTTAATCAATATGAAAAGCACTTTTAAACAATAATTTGTGTATGACCAAACTGTTCAAAAAGTGATTTTAAGTATCAAATTATGAATAAAGACATAAAAAGATTTACTTAATAGTTAACATAAGTAAATTAATATCTCAAATATTTATTATTAAAAAATAATAATTAAGTTAATTCATTTTATTTTAATAAAATATGAAAATAAAATTGAAAAGAATTTTAATTTTTGAAGATGATTTAAAATAAGTAAGGTTTATTTTGGTATATACTATATTTTGCTAAAGGTATTTTTGGCTAGAAAAAAAATCAAAACTGCTTCAATTTCTGCTTTTGGAGAGAAACTGTTTTTTTCTGCTCTTCCAAAACTACTTCTGCTTCTTTCTAAAAGTAATTTTTCCCTCGAAAAAACTTGGTAAAATACCTCAAGTTTGAAAAAAAAAGTACTTTTTGAAAGAAAAAAAGAAGCATTTTTGGCCTCGAAAGAAGCTCGGCTAAACAAGCTATTGCTCTATGTGAAAATAATCCTAGTGGAGTATCTAGTTTCGACCCGTTTGTGAATTAAAATTATTATCAGAAAGATGGACATTACCTTCTATAATAGTAAAATATAGTGCAAGTGGCATTATTTACTGCTTCGAGTAATCAAGTATTTTCCTCATGAAATTCTTATTACTCTAGTCTAGTCTGAAAGAAATAACAAAATGCAACAAAGTCATTATTCCAAGTCATGTCAATAATATTTCACCAAATATAACAAGTTATTCTTGGATTGATGTCAATTAAAGTTTCACCAATATTAGTAACTGTTAATTAGTTGACAAGTAGGACTTTTATGTGGTACCTTAGTTTAGAGTACTATCAATTGATTCATTAAACTAATCTGAAGGGACAGGGTGAAATTTACTCTCAATTAAGCGTTCTTGTCATATTGTTTTGTTAATTGGCGCTGTTTAACAGGGTGAAAAGACGTAAAAAAATTTCCAACTTATGCTAGAAAAGTCTTCTTTATTTTCATTATATTTTGGGTCGAGACTTGTACATATACATCCTAAAGTTTTGGACATCTGTTATACTAACTAATAAATATGAGGAAAAGAAAAAAAAAATCTGATTGTGAAAATGAAAATTAACAGAGACAATAAGGTTTAGATAATGCACCACCTTCAAGGTTGGAATTGTGTATAGAGATAAAATACATGTCTCGATTTGTTTCTTTAAAGTACTCACACCTTGATTTGGGATATCTTTACATCCACAAGTTTACAAACAAGAAATTGACAAGTAATATCGCCGGCGTTTGGACATAAATTTGGATAAAACTTGAAAAAAAGAATTTTTGAAGTTGTATTGAAAAATAAATTTTGAAAGTTAAAATTGTATTTGGACATGCATTTTATTTGAAGAAAAAATTGAAATTTTATGAGTAGAAGAAAAAAATTTCACCCCTTGAAAAACAAATTCTGATTTTTTAAAAAAAATATGATCATATTTCATTAACAAATAATATTAAAAAAATATATGATCAAACAGGAGCATAATATTGGCTCAAAAAACAACAATTTATTAAAATAATTTATCAACGATTTCTTTAAAGAAACTGAACCAATCAGTAATAAACATCAGTGTCGTTTATATCTAGTTATCCAAAAAGCAGGAAAGGGTCAACGTAGCTGGTATTGTCATGAGTCAAGAGTCATGACATAAAATCTTATCTCCACTTTCACAATAATTGATTCAAATCATGCCCTCTAAAATAGGTTTGCGTACTTTGCCATCTAAGAAATTCTTAGAATTTTTGGAATTACAAATTAGTGAGAAATAGAAGCTATAATGGATAGAAAGAAAAGGAAAAGGGAAAACTTATAGAAGAGAATACTTCATTACGTTATTGCTGTAAAATATTGTGCCTAATACTCGTTTAAAGCAAGTTATATAAGTGTTGTATTCAAAGGGATAAAATTAAAACAGTTTTTAGGATAAATAGCTAATCAAGTGATTTGTCTTTGTTACTAATATTATATTACCATTTTCAAAAAGTTGAATAAACCTATAATAATAATGTTACTTCAAAGTTCAAACTATTTTGAATTCGTCGTGATCCTCTATGGCTTTTTTTCCCCTCTCACAATTATTATTTCGGCGTGTTTCTATAAAACTAAACCTCATAACTCATTCAAAAAAAATTCCTCTTACTTTATCAAAAGTTGACCTGGGAACATAATACAGGACCTCTTCTTGTTTCACATAGCAAGAGCCAAGAGATAGCTTCTCTTAGGGTTCTAGTATTAGTTTTGCGAAAAAATAATTTCGTACGGAAATACTTTGTTACTTTTCTAGAAAACAATTTTAGAAACCGTAGGTGTGCTTTGAGGCTCAGTATATTTAAATAGTCAATATTCTAAAATGTTTGACATTGAAGGCAGATGATAGCGATATAGTAGTATAGAGGGACAGTGATAGGAATCAAATGGTTAAGGAAGAGTAACTTTATATACTAGGTTATGATTATAATGTAAAAAAAATTGCTTACATAGTAAAACGACTATGTTAGGATCGGGAACCCGGGTAGTGCGGAATATAGCCAAACAACGGTATAATGGCAATAACAAAGACAATGGAAGTTGATAACAACGACAATTAAAGTAGATAAAGAAGACACAAATTTAACGTGGTTCGGTCAAAGTGACCTACATCCACAAGCGGAGAGGGGCAATTTACTATAACAATAAGAGTACAAAATTGGAGTAAATACTCTAATTAATCCCAAATACCGTAAGGGAATAACATCACAAGATCACTCCAAAGAAAGAGTTCACACAAGTGCTTCCCAACACTAACTCTCATACAAAACACTCTTAATAAAGGAAGAAAGGAAGAAACAAGAATTGAAGACAAATCTTGTTGGTGTGTATAAAATGAACTAATGGCCTTCCCTTTTATAGGCAAAAAAGTCTTGACCTCTTAGGTGTAAAAGAAGAGATACAACTTGTGCAAATGATGTCCAACACACAATGCAATATTTTTNTCTTTGTTAGAGTCATATTGGCTACTAAAATAAACCCGGTTAGATCCGGCTCTAATACCAATTTGGTAGGATCGAGAACCCGGGTAGTGCAAAATATAGCCAAACAACGGTATAATAGCAATAACAAAGACAATGAAAGTTGATAACAACGACAATTAAAGTAGATAAAGAAGACACAAATTTAACGTGGTTCGGTCAAAGTGACCTACATCCACAAGCGGAGAGGGGCAATTTACTATAACAATAAGAGTACAAAATTGGAGTAAATACTCTAATTAATCCCAAATACCGTAAGGGAATAACATCACAAGATCACTCCAAAGAAAGAGTTCACACAAGTGCTTCCCAACACTAACTCTCATACAAAACACTCTTAATAAAGGAAGAAAGGAAGAAACAAGAATTGAAGACAAATCTTGTTGGTGTGTATAAAATGAACTAATGGCCTTCCCTTTTATAGGCAAAAAAGTCTTGACCTCTTAGGTGTAAAAGAAGAGATACAACTTGTGCAAATGATGTCCAACACACAATGCAATATTTTTGGGTCCCAAAGAATATTGCCAACAAAGTTTACACTTTGCAAAGATGCTTATGCTTATGTGAGATGGATTCCATTTGACAAAATAATGGCCATATTACAAATCTCCACCTTGGCCTAATTTTGGATGATATAGTAAATTTGCTCCACCTTCTCCGCAAAAGCCCCAATGGGCATATGTCAAAATTTAATGCCATCAAAATCAGACAAATTGTCTGATACCGAAACTGTAGTAGGGCCTATGACAGTGGATCCCAATAAAGTATACAACGAACCAGATCTGTGTGCTTTCATGATCAAACGAGCACCTTGAAAAATTTTCAGAACTCCACCTTCACCAGTGAATTTGCACCCAAGGGATTCTAAAGTGCCTAGAGAGATGAGATTTTTCTTCAACTCAGGAACATATCTAACATCGGTGAGAGTTCTCACCACATCATCGTGCATTCTGACCCGAATTGTACCTTTGCCAATAACGTTACAAGTAACATTGTTACCCAATTGGACAACTCCACCTGCAACTGAATCATATGTAGAAAACAAGTCCCTGTTAAGACACATATGATATGAACAACCGGAATCTAAAATCCACTCATTGTCTAATCTGAAACTAGTTTCAGTTGCTAAAAATATAGTTCCCTCAATCTTATCAGTTGCTATACTAGCTTCAACGGTGTCAGTATTTTTGTGCTCATTTTTTCTTTCTTTGTGCTTTTCTTTATTTTTCAGTTTATAGAATTCAGAGATATTGTGACCTTTCTTATGACAATAGCGATACTCTAAATTACTGTATCTGGAATTGGAGTCGGATTTGCCCCTAACAAACAAGCCAACTTCCGCTTGAGTTCCACTAGCTTCCCCAGTAATATCACTATCTATCTGTTCTTTTGATTTTAAGATAGATTTAATATCCTTATAAGAGATATTATCCTTTGCATAAAGCATAGTATCTCTTATATGCTTAAAAGATGGGGGTAGAGAACAAAGCAGTAACACGGCTTGATCCTCATCTTTAATTTCAGCATCTATATTACTCAAATCCATAAGAATGGAATCAAAGGTGTCAAGATGAGAGAGAATAGAGGTACCTTCACTCATACGAATTGTATAAAGCTTCTGCTTCAGGTAAAGTCTATTTTCCACCGTCCTTTTCATATATAAAGTTTTCAATTTTTCCCACATGCCTTTAGCTGTGGTTTCAATAGAAACTTCACGTAAAACCTCATTTGAGAGATTTAAAATGATACCTGCTTTTGCCCTTTTGTCTATGACGGCAAACTCCTCATCCGTCATTTTATCCGGCTTCTTCTCCTTTCCTTGCAACGCCAAGTCTAAGCCATCCTGAATTAGGATAGCTTCCATCTTTAATTGCCACATTCCGAAGTTTGCACTTCGGTCAAATTTCTCAACATAGGTCTTTGTTAGAGTCATATTGGCTACTGAAACAAACCCGGTTAGATCCGGCTCTGATACCAATTTGTTAGGATCGGGAACCCGGGTAGTGCGGAATTTAGTCAAACAACGGTATAATGACAATAACAAAGACAATGGAAGTTGATAACAACGACAATTAAAGTAGATAAAGAAGACACAAATTTAACGTGGTTCGGTCAAAGTGACCTACGTCCACAAGCGGAGATGAGCAATTTACTATAACAATAAGAGTACAAAAGAGAGTACAAATTTAGAGTAAACACTCTAATTAATCCCAAATACCCTAAGAGAATAACCTCACAAGATCACTCCAAAGAAAGGGTTCACACAAGTGCTTCCCAACACTAACTCTCATACAAAACACTCTTAATAAAGGAAGAAAGGAAGAAACAAGAATTGAAGACAAGTCTTGTTGGTGTATCTACAAATGAGGAGAAACTCCTCTATTTATAGCAAGAAATCCTTAGCCTAATAATGGATATTATGTCATGGCAAATGTCATGATCCACAAATTTGTTATAATGGATATTATGTCATGGCAAATGTCATGAACCACAAATTTATTATAATGGATATTATGTCATGGCAAATGTCATAAAAAATTGGCCATATTACAAATCTCCACCTTGGCCTAATTTTGGCTGATATAGTAAATTTGCTCCACCTTCTCCGCAAAAGCCCCAATGGGCATATGTCAAAATTTAATGCCATCAAAATCAGACAAATTGTCTGATACCGAAACTGTAGTAGGGCCTATAACAGTGGATCCCAATAAAGTATACAACGAACCAGATCTGTGTGCTTTCATGATCACACGAGCACCTTGAAAAATTTTCAGAACTCCACCTTCACCAGTGAATTTGCACCCAAGGGATTCTAAAGTGCCCAAAGATATGAGATTTTTCTTCAACTCAGGAACATATCTAACATCGGTAAGAGTTCTCACCACATCATCGTGCATTTTGACCCGAATTGTACCTTTGCCAATAACGTTACAAGTAACATTGTTACCCAATTGGACAACTCCACCTGCAACTGAATCATATGTAGAAAACAAGTCCCTTCTAGGACACATATGATATGAACAACCGGAATCTAAAATCCACTCATTGTCTAATCTGAAACTAGTTTCAGTTGCTAAAAATATAGTTCCCTCAACCTCATCAGTTGCTACACTAGCTTCGGCGGTGTCAGTATTTTTGTGCTCATTTTTTCTTTCTTTGTGCTTTTCTTTATTTTTCAGTTTATAGCATTCAGAGATATTGTGACCTTTCTTATGACAATAGCGACACTCTAAATTATTGTATCTGGAATTGGAGTCGGATTTGCCCCTAACAAACAAGCCAACTTCCGCTTGAGTTCCACTAGCTTCCCCAGTAATATCACTATCTATCTGTTCTTTTGATTTTAAGATAGATTTAATATCCTTATAAGAGATATTATCCTTTGCATAAAGCATAGTATCTCTTATATGCTTAAAAGATGGGGGTAGAGAACAAAGCAGTAACACAGCTTGATCCTCATCTTTAATTTCAGCATCTATATTACTCAAATCCATAAGAATGGAATCAAAGGTGTCAAGATGAGAGAGAATAGAGGTACCTTCACTCATACGAATTGTATAAAGCTTCTGCTTCAGGTAAGTCTATTTTGCACCATTCTCTTCATATATAAGGTTTTTAATTTTTCCCATATGCCTTTAGCTGTGGTTTCTACAGAAACTTCACGTAAAACCTCATTTGAGAGATTTAAAATAATACCTGCTTTTGTCTTTTTGTCTATGATGGCAAACTCCTCGTCCGTCATTTTATCCGACTTCTTCTCCTTTCCTTGCAACGCCAAGTCTAAGCCATCCTGAATTAGGATAGCTTCTATCTTTAATTGCCACATTTCGAAGTTTGCTCTTCGGTCAAATTTCTCAACATAGGTCTTTGTTAGAGTCATTTTGGCTATTAAAACTAACCCGGTTAGATCCGGCTCTAATACCAATTTATTAGGATCGGAAATCCGGGTAGTGCGAAATATAGCCAAACAACGGTATAATGGCAATAACAAAGACAATGGAAGTTGATAACAACGACAATTAAAGTAGATAAAAAAGACACAAATTTAACGTGGTTCGGTTGAAGTGACTTACGTTCACAAGCGGAGAGGGACAATTTACTATAACAATAAGAGTACAAAAGAGAGTACGAAATTAGAGTAAATACTCTAATTAATTCCAAATACCCTAAGGGAATAACCTCACAAGATCACTCCCAAAAAAGGGTTCACACAAGTGCTTCCCAACACTAACTCTCATACAAAACACTCTTAATAAAGGAAGAAAGGAAGAAACAAGAATTGAAGACAAATCTTGTTGGTGTGTATAAAATGAACTAATGGCTTTCCCTTTTATAGGCAAAAAAGTCTCGACCTCTTAGGTGTAAAAGAAGAGATACAACTTGTGCAAATGATGTCCAACGCAAAATGCAATATTTTTGGGTCCCAAAGAATATTGCCAACAAAGTCTACACTTTGCAAAGATGCTTATGCTTATGTGAGATGGACTCCATTTGACAAAATAATGGCCATATTACATACTTGTATAGGATTTAAATCAGATTATTCAAAATAAATGCCTCAGCCCTGGGACAACAAGAAATTCTGAAAGACTATTATATATATATATATAAACAACACTAGAGTTAGGAAGCAAAAGGGAGTTCATCGGATAATTACACCGTGTATATAGCTTAATCGGCTTTGATTTACAACACTACTTAGCTTGTCAAGAAAAGGTCAAAACAAAGAAAAAAAGAACTAATTTTTACTTGCGCTATATATATAGTTCTACTATAGGATTAAAGATTATTCCCTATCCATGTTACACCCCATACTTTTCCCTCACATGAAGTTAAAATTAATAAGGTTTTGGCACAACCAATCAGCCGGCAACACATCATAAGGATAAAGAGGCAGTTTCATTTGACCAGAGTGCACCAGCTGTCCCACCGGGCGCGGTGATCGCTACGAGGAAACCCGATTGGTATTCGGGGCGATGGAATTTCCTAGATTAGGTATAAAACAAATGGTGCAACTCTCTTCTCTCTCATTCTAGGAGATATCACCAACTTTAGTTCTCTTAAATCCCTTCAAGAACTTCTAAATAATCCAAGGTTGAATCTAAGGGAGAACCTAGCAGGATTTAGCATGAAGAAACTTGAGATCGTTACCATAATACCTATTCTCATGTTATACTAATTTTTGAAAATGCATTGGAGGTGGAGTTAATCACAAAAAAGTGTAAGAACTCAGGAGCATAGCTAGCTTTTAAAATAAGGTATGTAAGGCAGCCTTCTTTCTCGGCATGAATTGATGTAAGCAATTCCTTCTAAACGATTATTATGTTCTAAGCCTTTCTTGATGATGATGTTTATATTTTTGTACGTTCTTTATTAGTGACACCTTCTTTCACGTGTGAAATGTTTTCTGATGGTATTATGAGATCGGAAAATGTAAATCATTCTAAATTTGATCTTGATATCTCTTGAATGTGGACTTGCATTGCACTTATACATATATGTATCTACTTTACTTTACCGAGCCGCACTATAGTCGGCCGGGTACGGAACCTATTATGCAATCCCGGATCAGTTGGGTATGATGAAATATGATATGTGACGTGAGGTTATCGAGTCCTCTTGAGGTCGACTCGACCGAGTCCTTTTGAGTCCAGGTATAGTCGAGATATCCTGAGGCCTGGTACGACCGAGACCTCTATGAGGCCGGGTACAGAGTGATGTGATATGAAATAATTATCGAGCCCTGTGTGGCCGGGTACGACCGAGTCCTTTTGAGACTGGGTACATCGAGTTATGTTGAGACCGGGTACAACCGAGATATCTTGAGGGCGGGTATGATATGGTACAATATGATATGATGTGCCCCAAATAGTGGCCGAATGGTACTATATTATATATTAATGCATAGCCCCAATGAGAAGCTTCGCTTTTACAAAACTTGCACGTAGTTATGATTCATGATTTTCGCAGTATATGCCCCCGGTGGCTTGTTCTCGGTATTCAGGTTGAAGTGATGTATCCATACCTCTTATGTTATGTCTTAGAATTACGTACCTTATCAGTTTTACATACTCAGTACATTTTTCGTACTGACGCCCCTCTCGTTTGGGCGATGTGTTCGTGCACACAGGTACATATAGGCCTAGTGACGTCCCTCCCCAGTAGGATGTTCGCTCCATCTATTAGTTGTCGCACTCCACTTCTTCGGAGTAGCTGTTCAAAAATCGATAGGTATTGAAGTATATGTTCTAACTATTTTGGGTACGGTGGGACCTTGTCCCGGCTAAGTTATATATTTTTTGGCACTATTAGAGGTTTGCACACTAGTGTTCAGTGTTTATGTAAAATCTGGTTGTGACCTAGTTGGCAACGATTATTTATATATATATATGTATTTATATATATCAAATGTTAAAGATATCTCTCGCGGTCGGTTATGATCATTTAATTTCTGGTATTGTACTAGGAGGCCTTGTTGGCGTATATTTCGTGTTGAAAAGTCTAAGTATGGGCATTGATTTGCATAGGCCTTCAAGAGTCGTCTGCCGGTCGCACCCCCTATGGTTGGGGTGTGACAAACTTGGCAGCCGAGTATGACTGTCCTGGGGAGTCTTTAAGCCGTATCTAGTAGTCTTATTTATGGGTATGTCGTGCACCATACTTATAAACAGGAGTCTACGGGATATCTAGGGTGAATACTTTCCTTTCTGCTCTAGATCGTGCGATAGAGCTGAGCCATAAGTATTCACTTCTAATTCCCATCTTGTTTATATTTATTGCAATGCCCACTATGAGACGTCAGACAGTAGTTTAAATATTGATGATGAGGTCGGGGAGGGTACCGGTCAGGTGCCGCCTACCCACGTAGATCAACATGAGCCTCATAGCGAAGCTGGTACTCAGGTTTCGGGAATATCACTATCCTAGGAACATCATAGAGAAACTAACGCACCCATATTCTCCCCGGTTGTTCCTAAACAGGATTTGCATATGAGAAGTGCAGTACAATTATTGACTTGGTTAGTGGCCTCTTAGGCCCAACGACAGGCCCCTAGCAATTCAGATTGGGCACAACTAATCAGCCGACATCACATCATAAGGATAAAGAGGCGGTTTCATTTGACCAGAGTGCACCAGCTATCCCACCGGGCACGGTGATCACTATGGGGCAACCCGATTGGTATTCGGGGCGATGGAATTTCCTAGATTAGGTATAAAACAATGGTGCAACTCTCTTCTCTCTCATTCTAGGAGATATCACCAACTTTAGTTCTCTTAAATCCCTTCAAGAACTTCTAAATAATCTGAGGTTGAATCTAAGGGAGAACCTAGCAGGATTTAGCGTGAAGAAACTTGAGATCGTTATCGTAATACCTATTCTCCTGTTATACTGATTTATGAAAATGCATTGGAGGTGGATTTAATCACATAAAAAGTGTAAGAACTCAGGAGCATAGCTAGCTTTTAAAATAAGGTACGTAAGACATCCTTCTTTCTCGGCATGAATTGATGTAAGCAATTCCTTCTAAACGATTATTATGTTCTAGGCCTTTCTTGATGATGATGTTTATATTATTGTACGTTCTTTACTAATGACACCCTCTTTCACGTGTGAAATGTTTTCTGATGGTATTATGAGATCGGAAAATGTAAATCATTCTAAATTTGATCTTGATATCTCTTGAATGTGGACTTGCATTGCACTTATACATATATGTATCTACTTTACTTTACCGAGCCGCACTATAGTCGGCCGGGTACAGAACCTATTATGCAATCACGAATCAGTTGGGTATGATGAAACATGATAAGTGACGTGAGGTTATCGACTCCTCTTGAGGTCGACTCGACCGAGTCCTTTTGAGTCCAGGTATAGTCGAGATATACTGAGGCCTGGTACGACCGAGACCTCTATGAGGTCGGGTATGGAGTGATGTGATATGAAATAATTATCGAGCCCTGTGTGGTTGGGTACGACCGAGTCCTTTTGAGACTGGGTACATCGAGTTATGTTGAGACCGGGTACAACCGAGATATCTTGAGAGTGGGTATGATATGGTACAATATGATATGATGTGCCCCAAAGAGTGGCCGAATGGTACTATATTATATATTTAATGTATAGCCCCAATGAGAAGCTTCGCTTTTACAAAACTTGCACGTAGTTATGATTCATGATTTTCGCAGTATATGCCCCCGGTGGCTTGTTCTCGGTATTCAGGTTGAAGTGATGTATCCATACCTCTTATGTTATGTCTTAGAATTACGTACCTTATCAGTTTTACATACTCAGTACATTTTTTGTACTGACACCCCTCTCTTTTGGGCGATGTGTTCGTGCACACAGGTACATATAGGCCCAGTGACGTCCCTCCCCAGTAGGATGTTCGCTCCATCTATTAGTTGTCACACTTCACTTCTTCGGAGTAGTTGTTCAAAAATCGACAGGTATTGAAGTATATGTTCCAACTATTTTGGGTACGGTGGGACCTTGTCCCGGTCAAGTTATATATTTTTGGCACTATTAGAGGCTTGCACACTAGTGTTCGGTGTATANTTGTTCCTAAACAGGATTTGCATATGAGAAGTGCAGTACAATTATTGACTTGGTTAGTGGCCTCTTAGGCCCAACGACAGGCCCCTAGCAATTCAGATTGGGCACAACTAATCAGCCGACATCACATCATAAGGATAAAGAGGCGGTTTCATTTGACCAGAGTGCACCAGCTATCCCACCGGGCACGGTGATCACTATGGGGCAACCCGATTGGTATTCGGGGCGATGGAATTTCCTAGATTAGGTATAAAACAATGGTGCAACTCTCTTCTCTCTCATTCTAGGAGATATCACCAACTTTAGTTCTCTTAAATCCCTTCAAGAACTTCTAAATAATCTGAGGTTGAATCTAAGGGAGAACCTAGCAGGATTTAGCGTGAAGAAACTTGAGATCGTTATCGTAATACCTATTCTCCTGTTATACTGATTTATGAAAATGCATTGGAGGTGGATTTAATCACATAAAAAGTGTAAGAACTCAGGAGCATAGCTAGCTTTTAAAATAAGGTACGTAAGACATCCTTCTTTCTCGGCATGAATTGATGTAAGCAATTCCTTCTAAACGATTATTATGTTCTAGGCCTTTCTTGATGATGATGTTTATATTATTGTACGTTCTTTACTAATGACACCCTCTTTCACGTGTGAAATGTTTTCTGATGGTATTATGAGATCGGAAAATGTAAATCATTCTAAATTTGATCTTGATATCTCTTGAATGTGGACTTGCATTGCACTTATACATATATGTATCTACTTTACTTTACCGAGCCGCACTATAGTCGGCCGGGTACAGAACCTATTATGCAATCACGAATCAGTTGGGTATGATGAAACATGATAAGTGACGTGAGGTTATCGACTCCTCTTGAGGTCGACTCGACCGAGTCCTTTTGAGTCCAGGTATAGTCGAGATATACTGAGGCCTGGTACGACCGAGACCTCTATGAGGTCGGGTATGGAGTGATGTGATATGAAATAATTATCGAGCCCTGTGTGGTTGGGTACGACCGAGTCCTTTTGAGACTGGGTACATCGAGTTATGTTGAGACCGGGTACAACCGAGATATCTTGAGAGTGGGTATGATATGGTACAATATGATATGATGTGCCCCAAAGAGTGGCCGAATGGTACTATATTATATATTTAATGTATAGCCCCAATGAGAAGCTTCGCTTTTACAAAACTTGCACGTAGTTATGATTCATGATTTTCGCAGTATATGCCCCCGGTGGCTTGTTCTCGGTATTCAGGTTGAAGTGATGTATCCATACCTCTTATGTTATGTCTTAGAATTACGTACCTTATCAGTTTTACATACTCAGTACATTTTTTGTACTGACACCCCTCTCTTTTGGGCGATGTGTTCGTGCACACAGGTACATATAGGCCCAGTGACGTCCCTCCCCAGTAGGATGTTCGCTCCATCTATTAGTTGTCACACTTCACTTCTTCGGAGTAGTTGTTCAAAAATCGACAGGTATTGAAGTATATGTTCCAACTATTTTGGGTACGGTGGGACCTTGTCCCGGTCAAGTTATATATTTTTGGCACTATTAGAGGCTTGCACACTAGTGTTCGGTGTATATGTAAAATCTTGTTGTGACCTAGTTGGCAACGGTTATATACATATATATATATATATATATATATCAAATGTTAAAGATATCTCTCGCGGTCGGTCATGATCATTTAATTTCTGGTATTGTACTCGGAGGCCTTGTTGGCGTAAATTTCGTATTGAAAAGTCTAAGTATGGGCATTGATTTGCACAGGCCTTCAAGCGCCGTCTGCCGGTCGCACCCCTTAAGGTTGGGGTGTGACAAACTTGGCAGCCGAGTATGACTGTCCTGGGGAGTCTTTAAGCCGTATCAAGAAGAGTCTTATTTATGGGTATGTCGTGCACCATACTTATAAACAGGAGTCTACAGGATATCTAGGGTGAATACTTTTATTTTGGCTCTAGATCGTACGATAGAGCTGAGCCGTAAGTATTCACTTCTAATCCCCATCTTGTTTATATTTATTGCAATGCCCACTATGAGACATCAGACAGTAGTTCAAATATTTGATGATGAGGCAGGGGAGGGTACCGATCAGGTGCCGCCTACCCACGTAGATCAACATGAGCCTCATAGCGAAGCTGGCACTTTGGTTTTGGGAACATCACTATCCTAGGAACATAATAGAGAAACTAACGCACCCCTATTCTCCCCGGTTATTCCTAAACAGGATTTGCATATGAGGAGTGCAGTACAATTATTGACTTGGTTAGTGGCCTCTTAGGCCCAACGACAGCCCCTTAGCAAGTCAGATAGGGTAGTAAGCGCGAGAGTTTGAGATTGCATCAATTTGGACCTCCCAGTATTCACCGGAACAAATCCAAACGAAGATCCCCAAAAGTTTCTAGATCAGATGCAGCGAACTTTACGATTTATGAATGCCATTGATATTGAATCTGTAGAGCTTACCTCATATAAATTGCGGGATGTTTTTGTGAATTGGTATGAAACTTAGGAACAATCTAGGGGACCTCTAACTCCACCAGCAAAATGTAGGAAATATTCTAAGGCATTTCTGTAGCAGTATTTGCCTATTGAGCTCCGCTGAGCATGCCCCTTTGTCCAAGTATGCCCCTTTGGTTATTGCTGAGATGAGTGACAAAGTATATCAATTTGTGGGTGGTTTATGACCACATTTGATTAATGAATGTACCACTGCTTCGTTGAGTCTGAATATAGATATTACGCATATTCAAGCCTATGCACAGAACTTGGAGGATTGCAAGAGGCAACAACGAGCCGCTGGAGACCATGATCGAGGCCAACATAAGAGAGCTCGGTCTACAGATGATATAGGAGAGCCCCGATGTGAGTTCAGACCTCCGTTTTCTCGACACCTATCTTATCCGGTGGCTACTACAACATCACCGTCTCAAGGCCAGTGTCATGATCAGATCACTTATTCCGGTCAAGGTCAGAATTCCCGAGGACAAAGTTCATAATATAGTAGAGACCCTAGTAAGATGAGCCCCTCGATGCCGCATTGTGGCCGATGTGGTAGGAATCATTTTGGGCATTGCCACCAGGGTTCAGTTTTATGCTATTCTTATGGGAAGCCCAGTCACATTATGTGTCTTTTCCTAGTGAGAAATATGTGTAACAGGATGCCGCCAACATAATCGCATCTATGCACTGTCAAGACGACAGAACCTAGAGTTATCACCGGATGTGGTCACCGGTATACTATCTCTATTCTCTATTAATGTGTATGCTTTAATAGATCCGGGTTTTACGTTGTAGTATATTTCTCCATTTGTTGCTAGTAAATATTGTAACGAACCTAAATTATTACATCACCCATTTAAGGTGTCCACACCCGTAGATGAGTCCATGATAATTAGGCGAGTATATCGAGGTTGCGATGTAGTGATTCATGATCATACCTTAGCTGATTCGAATGAATTAGGGATGGTGGAATTTGATGTCATTATGGGGATGGACTGGTTGGCTTCGTGCTATGCTAATGTGGATTGTTGGGCGAAAGTCGTTCGCTTTAATTTTCCAAAAGAACCCGTTATTGAATGGAAGGTGATGTTGCAACACCTAAAGGGAAATTTATTTATTATCTTAAGGCTCGGAAGATGATCATAAAAGGATGTATCTATCATCTGGTGCAAGTGCAGGATGCGGAGGCAAAGCCTCCGACCCTTCGATTGGTTTCAGTTGTTAATAAATTTTCCGATGTGTTTCCTGATGAGCTCCCGCGTATCCCACCCGAGAGATACATCGAGTTTTCCATCAAGGTGCCACCCGATATGCAACCGATATCTATCCCTCCATGCAGGGTGGCTCCAGCCAAACTAAAGAAAATGAAAGTTCAATTAAAGGATTTTTTAGATAAGGGCTTTATCCGACCCAGTACTTCCACGTGGGGAGCCCCAGTGCTATTTGTTCGTAAGAAGGATGGTTTGTTGATGATGTGTATTAATTACCGATAGCTGAATAAGGTAAACATTAAGAAAAAATATCCACTCCTGAAAATCGATGATTTGTTTGATCAATTGCGGGGTGCTAAGTATTGGTCAAAGGTAGATCTCAGGTCTGGGTATCACTAGTTGAGAGTCAAGGAAGAAGATATTTCGAAGACAGTCTTCGGACCAGATATGGCCATTATGAGTTCATTGTTATGTCTTTCGGCCTAACCCACACACCAACGACTTTAATGGATCTAATAAATCGGGCATTTAAGCCATTTTCAGATATCTTTATAATCATGGTCATAGATGACATTTTGGTGTATTCTCGATCAGAAGTGGAACACGCAGAGCATTTGAGAATGGTATTATGTACGCTTCGGGAGCATAAGTTGCGCACCAAGTTTTTCAAATGTGAATCTCAGTGGCTTTTCTGGGGAATTTAGTATCATATGAGGGTATCAAAGTCGATGGTCAAAAGATCGAAGCAATTAAGAATTGGCCAAGGCTTTCAATTCCCATGGAGGTATGTAACTTCTTGGGCCTAGCCGGATACTATTGAAGGTTTGTGGAGAATTTATCATCCATATCCTCCCCATTAACAAAGTTGATACATAAATCAACTAAATTCTAGTGGACCGACATTTGTGAAAGGAGCTTCCAAGAGTTAAAGGATAAGCTAACCTCTGGACCAGTTTTAACTCTTCCAGAAGGACCATAAAGCTATGTTATATATTGTGATACCTCTAGAGGGGGATTGGGTAGTATTTTGATGCAACACGGTAGGGATGCAACACGGTAGGGTTATTGCATATGCTTCAAGGCAGTTGAGAAAACATGAGCAAAATTATCCGACCCATGATCTGGAATTAGCAGTTGTTATTTTTGCTCTGAAAATATAGCTTCATTATTTGTATTGATTTTATGTTGACATATTCACGGATCACAAGAGCTCGCAATACATATTCAAGTAAAGAGAGTTCAATTTAAGACATTGGAGTAGCTTGAATTATTAAAGGATTGCAATGTTAATATCTTATACCACCCTGGGAAGGAAAACGTTGTGGCTGGCGCGTTAAGTCAGAAGTCCATGGGAAGTCTATGACATGTGGAAGATTATAAGTTGGAAATGACTACAGACTTGTATCGATTGGCTAATTTAAGTGTACGATTGCTTGACATCGGTAGCGGATGAGCCATAGTTTGAAACGCTGCCAAATCGTCGCTAGTAGCTGAAGTAAAGGCACGGCAATTTGACGATCTAGTTCTGGTGAAAATAATAGGAAGCATTCCCTTTCAAAAGAAGCAAGTGTTCAAGCTATATGTGAATGGAATCCTTAAATACAAGGACTGATTGTGTGTACCCGATGTCGAGGGACCCTGAGGGTTCAGGCAGATCAGGACAGTGATTCACCAATCCTGATATTCTGTTCATCCGGGTTCAACCAAGATATATCATGATCTCCAACAACTATATCGGTGGGATAAAATGAAGAGGAACATTGCTGAATACGCCGCTCAATGTTCAAATTGTCAACAAGTTAAGGTTAAACACTAGAAACCCGGAGGATTGCTTCAAGATATGGAAATTCCTACCTGGAAATGGGAGATGATCAATATAGACTTTGTTACCGGATTACCGCGATCACACCGAAGATTTAATTCCATATGGGTTATCGTGGATCGACTCAGCAAGCCAGCTCATTTCCTACCGGTTATGACTACCTTCTCGACTGAAAATTATGCTAAGTTATATACCAAGTAAGTAGTTCGACTTCTTAGGGTTTCGATTTCTATCATATCGGACAGAGGTGCCCAATTTATAGCTAAGTTCTTGAGATCCTTCCAAAAATGATTGGGTACGAGGATCAACCTTAGTACACCTTTTCATCCACAAACAGACGGTCAGGCCAAAAAATGCACTATCCAGATGCTTGAGGACATGTTACGAGCCTGTGTTATGTATATCAAAGGGAATTGGGAGAATCATTTACGGCTCATCGAATTTGCTTACAGTAACAACTACCATATTATCATTCAAATGGCCTCGTATGAGGCCCTATACAGACAAAAGTGCAGGTCTCATATCGGCTGGTTCGAAGTTGGTGAAACAAAGTTATTAGGTCGTGAGTTAGTGCAACAGGCTATAGAAAAGGTGAAAATGATTCAAAGTCAATTATTGACCTCTCAAAGCAGGCAAAAATCTTACTTTAATAACTGACGACGAGATTTAGAGTTCATTATGGGAGAGTGGGTATTCTTGAAGGTGTCGCCTATGAAAGGCATGACGAGATTTGGAAAAAGAGGCAAACTCATGCCCCGATATATCGGACCATATCGAATTATTCAGAAAGTCAGTCAAGTGGCTTATAAGCTTGAGTTGCCCCCAAAATTGGAAAGAGCGCATCCGATATTCCATGTGTCCATGCTTCACAAGTGTTTTGATGATCTATCCCGTATTAACCCTATTAAAGATATTCAAGTCATAGAGGACCTATCTTATGAAAAGATTCCAGTGGCTATCTTAGATCGCCAAGTTCATAAGCTATGTACCAAAGAGGTAGCTTCAGTTAAAGTGCTTTGGAGAAACAAAAATGTAGAAGAAATGACATGGGAGGATTAATAAGATATGAAATCCAAGTACCCTTAGTTGTTCTACACTATGGGAGGCAACGTTGAGATTACTACAGTAGACACAACCCAAAATGACTAAAGAATTTTACAAAGGTAACTACGATTCAACATTCAAGGACGAATGTTCCAAAGAGGGAGTGGATGATGTCACACCCCACACCTTTCCCTTACATGTATTTAAAAATTAATAAGGTTTTTTCACAACAAATCAGCCAGCAACACGTGATAAGGATAAAGGGACAGTTTCATTTAACTTGAATGCACCAGCTGTCCCACCGGGCGCTGTCGCCATTACGGGGCAACCCAATTGGTATTCGAGGCGGAGGAATTTACTAGATTGGGTATAAAAAAATGGTGCATCTCTCTTCTCTCTCATTCTTGGAGATATCACCAACTTTAGTTCTCTTAAACCCCTTCAAAAAATACTAAATAATCCAAGGTTGAATCAAGGACGAACCTAGTGGGATTTAGTGTGAAGAAACCTGAGATCGTTACTGTAATATCTATTGTCTTGTTATACTGATTTTTGAAAATTCATTGGAGGCGGAGTTAATCACAATAAAAGTGTAAGAACTCATAAGCGTAGCTAGCTTTTCAAATAAGATATGTAAGGCAATCTTCTTTCTCGGCGTGAATTGATGCAAGCAATTCCTTCTAAACGATTATTATGTTCTAAGCCTTTCTTGATGATGTTGTTCATATTCTTGTACATTCTTTACTAATAACACCTTATTTCATGTCTCAAATGTTTCCTGATGGTATTATGAGGTTGGAAAATGTGAATCATTCTAAATTTAATCTTGATATCTCTTGGATGTGGACTTGCATTGCACTTAAACATATATGTATCTACTTTACTTTAACAAGTCGCGCTATAGTAGGCCGGGTGATAAGTGGGAATTTTGACTGCTTATTAGCACCTTTTAGCTTTTGTTTTTGTCCAAAAGGATTGAATTGTGTTCCCGAAACTATTAAAATTGTGCAAACTTGCAGGTATGCTAAAAGTTTGGTCTCCCAAGATGAAATCCGACTAAAAAATGAGTGTTCCGAAGCACAATTATTTACATTAGATTTAATCATTTTAAGCTACCATTATGAGTTTAATTAGTTTTTCTTTCTTATTTTCTTCAAATCCCATTATTAGTAGCTAGAATTTTACTAAGGTTGTGACCCAACCTAGTGTATAAACCTTATGAATATCTAATTTAGTGCTTGTTTATAATTGGGTGTTGATTATATAGCTTAGTGCATGCTTTAATTGTAGAATTAATGGTTGCAAATATTAATTCACGCCTATTTGACTTAGTCTCTACTTGAGAAAGAGGGGCCTAGTCTAGGATAACTTAGCTAACAAGGAATTGGGTAAATTGAGAGATTGATTAACCCAATTAAAGGGTTCAACCTAGAGATAGTAATAACCCGACTTGAGCTCTTATCAACTGTTTTGGGTGATACCTATTTGGGCTTGAGAAAGCCAAATTGGGTAAAATCACTCTCTGACCAAGAGGTATAGAGTGGGTAATGTAGAGTTGAGAGCTATACTACACCCCAATCAACAAAACAAGCATTAATGTCTTTATCCCATTAGAAAAATACCTAGGTTATGATCACAACCCTAGGCCTTTTACCCATTTGAAAAAACTTTAAAAACAATTATCTTTAGTCTACTTTTTTTATGTTGCAATCATTAGATTAACAATAGAAATAGAAAACAAATCCTTGTTGTGGAAGTGCAATCTAGAAAATTCAATTACTCATTTGAAATATATACCCCTAACTCCCATCCTAGCTCCTAGTGGATTCGACCCCGACTCCTAATTGAGTATTTATTATTGCATACGACTGTTTCATATCGCTATTGAGGTGTGCTTTGGACGTGATCCATTTTTGGTGCTGTTGTTGGGGAGTTAAAAACGGTGTTAGTTATATATTTGAGTGTGTTTTTGGAATATCTTCTTTTCCTTTTGTGTTACTAACTTGTTTGAGAAATCGTAGGTACAACCATGGCTAACAATGAGCTTGAAAATTTGCCTTTGGGGGATGTGGACGTCGAGGAATAACAAGTTGATGAGGTTCCTCTTGGACCTCAAGCCAATAGAAGAGTCCGAGTGCCTCATGACAATGTCCCCGCTCCACCCCACCCCTACCACGAGCGGCTCCACACCGGGGGTTACCCAATGAAGGATATGCTAGTGCAATAGTCCCTTCCCATATTAGGGCGGGCAACTTTCATATCACCAATGTGATGCTCACTTTGCTAGAGCAAGGAGGTTTATTCACCGGTGCTCCAAGCCAAAATGCATACAAATATTTGAAGGGGTTTGTGCACACTTGTTGGGGGAGAAAACAAATAAATGTCTCCGAGGATGCATTGAGGCTAAGGCTTTTTCCCTTCTCTCTACAAGGGAAAGCTTTAGATTGGTGGGAACGTTTTCTTAACTATTCCATTCACACTTGGGATAAGTTGGCGAAAATGTTTATCTCTAAGTTCTTCTCTCCGGGGCACATGGCTACAGTTCAGGATGAGATTTTGGCATTCAAGCAAGAGCCAAATGAACCACTACATGAGATATGGGAACGTTATAGAACAACGGTGAAGGAATGTCCCAACAACGATATGACAGAGAATATGATTCAACAAACTTTTTATTATGGGACTAACACAACCAACCAATATGCAGTGAATCGACTTGACGGTGGGAACTTCATGACAACGCCTTATGCGGAGGCGTGTGAGATTTTAGATGAAATGGCGGAAACATCATCGACGTTGTAATCCCGGGCTAATGTTCCACAAGGTGATCCGAACGTGATCCACCTTCACAAAGAGTTGCATGACCATGGGCAAACCATTTCCGAATTGATTAACTCCATGAATTAATTAGCAAACGCTAAACTTCAACAAGTGCAAAATCCTAAGCAAGTCAATGCCATGGAGGGAGTGAACATGATAATGAACAAGAGAAGGACCAGGGGTCATCAAGTGCAACATTGAGTGGAGAATTATATGCAAGAGGATAGTGGTTTTGATCAAGATGATTCTTACAATGAACAAAAAGAGGAGGTGCAATATGCGAATAACTTGCAAGGGCAACGAACTACTTCTAAGGCCCAAACCAACAACAATGGCGACCTCAAAACAATCAAGGCAATTGAAATTCTAACAACCATGGAAATTGGAGTGGTGGAAATAATCAAGGGAATTGGCATAACAACAACAATCAAGAAAATTAGAATGGCAATAATCAAGGAAATTGGGGGAGGTGAGGGGTAACAATCAAGGTGGATGGAACAATAATCAAGGAAATCGGGGGTCGGGTTTTCAAAGGCCCTGAGGTATCAACAACCGAGCAACCCTCCTCCTTATCCTTCCCATGGTCCAAATTATTCATAATGAGATGAGGCGTATTGAGAACATGTTCAAGAAAATGATGGAAATGAATGCAATTCGGATGCCAAACTTGCCTCACACAACACATCGATCCACAATTTAGAAGTTCAAATTGGGCAAATCTCTCAAGCTCTAAATTCTTGTCCTAAAGGGGCACTACCAAGTAATACGGTAGTAAACCCAAAAGGTGAAAACAACATGGGGCATGCCATGGATATTACTATAAGAAGTAGAAGAGGTGGGAATGCACCCACCTCAAGTCAAAAGCAACTTGTGGATGATGAGCAAGTGGTACAAGAAGAAGAGGTCCCGAACAATGTTGTGCAATCAAATGATTAAGTTCATATTGATATTGATGATAGTGTGGAAGAGACTCAAGAGGAGGTGAACCCGTCTAGGGATCACATTATTGACATACCAAGGCCGGTAGTGCAATAGGCTAAGGCACCATTGCCTAAGCCTACACCTCCATACTCTCAAAGACTCGCCAAGAAAAATGGTGAGAATCAATTCAAAAAGTTAATTCAAATGACAAAGAGTCTCTCAATCAATATGTCATTAGTTGAAGCTTCGGAATAAATACCCGGTTATGTAAAGTTTATGAAAGATCTCATGACAAAGAAGTGGTCAATGAATTTTGAAACTATCATAGTCACTCATCAAGTGAGTGTAATTGTACATTCAATGACTCCTAAGTTAGAGGATCCCGGTGCTTTCATGATTCCTTGTACTTTTGGAAGTGTCGAGTTTGCTAAAGTTATTTATGATCTTAGGGCAAGTATCAATTTGATGCCCTATTCATTTTTCAATATCTTGGGAATTGGGAAATGAAAACCCACCTCTATGAGATTGCAAATGGCCGATAGTACTATAAAGAGACCTTTAGGAGTGATTGAAGATGTCTTGATTCGTGTTGATAAATTCATTCTTCCAGCGGATTTTGTCATTCTAGATTGTGAAGTTGATTATGAGGTGCCGATTATTTTTGGAAGACCTTTCCTTGCTACGGGAAAGGCTATCTGTGATATAGAAGTCGGAGAACTCACCTTCCGGGTGGGTGATGAACAAGTGGTTTTCCATGTGTGTAAGTCCATGTGGAAACTAAATAGCAATGAGGTGTGCTCTTTTGTGGACTTGGTGACCGATGTTATTGTTGATGACACAAGTGCTATGATCAATATTGATGAGATGTTGGAGTCCGTCTTGCTCAACTTTGATGATGTCGAGATGGGTGGCTTCATGGAATGTTTGAACTCTTTGCAAGGAATGGGGTCGTACAATTATGCACACCGAAAATTATCTTTGGATCTTGAAAATAGGACAACTCCTCCTACAAAGCCTTCAATTGAAGAGCCTCCTTCCTTGGAGTTGAATCCATCGCCTCTACATCTTCGGTATGAATTTCTTCGCCCTTGTTCTACTTTACTGGTTATTATTTCCTCTTGTTTGACTAACGTGCATTGGCGGTGCTACAAAAGAGGAAGAAGGCTATTGGGTGGACATTTGCAGATATTCGGGAAATACGCCCTGCATTTTACATGCATAAGATCAACTTGGAGGAAGGCGCCAAACCATTTATTGAACATCAAAGGAGACTCAATGAGGCTATGCAAGAAGTTGTCAAAAAAGGAGATTATCAAGTGGTTGGATGCTAGGGTTGTCTACCCCATCTCTGATAGTTCGCAGACTTCTCCGGTTCAATATGTCCCGAAGAAGGAGGCATGACGGTAGTCACCAATGACAAGAATGAGTTGATTCCTACAAGAACAGTGATCGGATGGAGGGTGTGTATGGACTATCACAATCTCAACAAAGTCACAAGAAAGGATCATTTTCTACTTCCTTTCTTAGATCAAATGCTTGATAGATTGGTCGGCCGTTCTTTTTATTGCTTTCTTGATGGGTATTCAGGCTACAACAAAATTCTTATTGCTCCGTAGGATCAAGAGAAAACAATCTTTACTTATCCCTATGGTACTTTCGCCTTCAAGCAGATGCCATTTGGTTTGTGCAATGCACCGACAACGTTTCAAGGGTGTATGATGGCTATCTTTACGAACATGGTGGAGGACTAACTTGAAGTCTACATGGATGACTTCTTGGTGGTTGGAGATTCTTTTGATGATTGTCTTGTAAATTTGGATAAAGTGTTGGCAAGATGTGAAGAAATAAATTTGGTGCTCAATGGGAAAAGTATCATTTCATGGTCGAGGAAGGCATTGTCCTTGGCCACAAAATCTCAAGAAATGGAATTGAAGTTGACAAGGCAAAGATTGAGGTGATTTCTAAACTTCCACCTCCATCTTCGGTGAAGGGTGTGCGGAGTTTCTTAGGCCACGCGAGGTTTTACCGTCATTTCATTAAAGATTTATATAAGGTGGTGAACCCGTTGTGCAAGCTTCTCGAAAAGGATGCTAAGTTCAACTTTGATGATGATTGCATGAGAGCTTTTGAATTGTTAAAGTTTAAGTTGATAACTACTTCTATCATCACCGCTCCAAATTAGAGTGTCCCTTTTGAACTCATGTGTGAAGTAGGTGACGTAGCGGTTGGGGCTATTTTGGGGCAACACATCAACAAGATTTTTCACCCGGTCTACTATGCTAGTAATACCATGAATAGTGCCCAAGTCAACAACACCATTACAGTGAAAGAGCTCCTTGACATTGTGTTTGCAATTGAGAAATTTCGCCCGTACTTGATGGGTGCAAAGGTCATTGTCCACACAGATCATGCAGAACTTCATTATCTTATGAGCAAGAAAGATTCCAAAACTTGGTTGATGAGATGGGTGCTTTTGTTGCAAGAGTTTGTTATTGACATCCAAGATAGAAAAGGGAGTGAAAACCAAGTGGCGGACCACTTGTCTCATTTGGAGGAGGAAGGGAGGCCACATGATGACCTTGAAATTAATGACTCCTTCCTTGTTCGTGGATGTGTACCGGAAGAAGAGCAAAGTGAAATTCATGGGCTTGTCATTCTTTGCTATATGGTGGTCATCATGGTGGAGCAAGAATGGCGGCTAAAGTGCTAAATTGCGGTTTCTATTTGCCCACTCTTTACAAGGATGCTAGTGAGCTAGTGAAAAGATGTAATGAATGTCAACATGCCGGTGGAATCTCAAAGAAAAATGAAATGCCTCACTACCATTGTATTTTTGATGTGTGGGGTATTGACTTCATGGGTCCTTTTGTGAGTTCTTATGGAAACACCTACATCTTGGTCGCAGTTGATTATGTTTCCAAATGGGTTGAGGCCATTGCTCTACCCAACAATGAGGCGATAAGTATGGTGACCTTCTTGCAGAAGAATATTTTCACAAGATTTGGTACTCTGCGGGCTATTATAAGTGATAGGGGGTCACATTTTTGCAACAAAGCTTTCGACATTTTACTTGGAAAGTATGGTGTTACTCATAAAGTCACAACTCCCTATCATCCACAAGCTAGCGGTCAAGTGGAAGTCTCTAACCGGGAGATAAAGAGTATTTTGTCCAAAACGGTGAATGTTAATCGGACGGATTAGTCCAAGAATCTTGATGATGCACTATGGGCTTATCGGACAGCTTACAAAATACCTATTGAAATATCGCAATACCGGTTGGTGTTCGAAAATGCCTGTCATCTTCCCGTGGAACTAGAGCCCGAGGCCATGTGGGCTCTAAAGAAATTGAATCTTGATTCAGATGTAGCCACTAACTTGAGGGTTGCACATTTGAATGAATTGGATGAGTTCTGGTACCATGCTTATGCAAGTTCATCCTTGTACAAAGAAAAGATGAAATATCTTCATGACAAATACATTTGGAACAAAGAGTTCAAAGTGGGTGATCTTGTATTATTGTTCAACTCAAGGTTGAGGATGTTTCTTAGGAAGCTAACATCTAAATGCAGCTGTCCTTTTGAAATTATGGGTGTGACACATTTTGGTGCATTAGAGTTGAAGAACAAAAACAATAAAGTATTCCGAGTCAATGGTCACCAGGTGAAACACTATCTAGGAAAGGTTGGAGATAGCCACGTCGTGGCGGTCATTCATTTCAATTGATGGTATTCCGCGGACATTAAATCAGGCGCTTCTTGGGAGGCAACCCATGTTTTTTTTCTTTTTTCTTTTGTAGTTAGGTGTTATTTTTGTGCTAACTTGATTTGAAGTGTGCTAAAGAGTTGAGTGTGACTTACAAGAATTGTGGATGAAACTCTGGCTAAGTGTTGCAAGAATTGCGGTCCAAAGTTGAATTGTGCGGACCACACACTGATAGTTGCTGCAGCAAAATTACACTGTGGCCGCAGAATTATCTTGAAGACCGTAGAAATTAAGGGGTGCAAAATGCAAACTCTCTGAAGTTTAGTCTGTTAGAAAAATGGTCGATGTGCGACCGCAAGAGGAAATCTCCGGCCGCACACAAGATTTTTGCGGACCGTAAATGAAGAATCAAAATCGAAGACCCAGGTAACAGAGTGCGGACTGCACTTGAAATTGTGCAGCCGTACTCGACCTTCTTCTCCCTTAGCCGACCAAATGGTATAAATAGAGGAACTAGGGAATTTCTTAAGCTTTTTCACTCTTTGAGCATAAAAAAATAGCCCTATGTTATATTTCTTGGTGATTTCATCTGTCCACATGCCCAACAATTTGGATCACTCATTCCTTACACTCATTCACATCTCGTATGCTTAAATTCCTTGTTAGAATTTTTCATTTTTAATTTAATTTGTAGTTGGTTTAGGCCATTTGTTAGTAGAACTCAGTTGTACATCCATTGTGGGGGTAAATCTATAGTGGATTAACTAATACATGCTCATTAGGGACTGGGTCAACACATTTTAATGCCTCAATGATGTTATCATGTCGAATTGTGCACAAAAATTGCAAAACCTAGAATGGCCCAACTGAACTGTTCGAAGTTTTTCAATTCTGCAGCCGCAAAACAGCCCTTTTACTGTCATCAGAGAGTCTACACTTTGTGACTCAAATGTGTGGCCGCAGGTCTAATTGTGCGGACCACATAAATCATGTTGCGGCCACACATCATCCAATTCTCTGTCATAAGAGAGTTGGCATATTTTGGGTTTCTGAGTTGCGACCGTAAAATTAAATTGTGCGGTCCGCAAGGCCTCATTTGCGGCTGCAAGAAAATTGTGCGGATCGCATATACTTATCCTACAAGCATGTTTAAATTGTGAACCTCACTGTGTTTCTTGGTGTATACTTGCATATCTCCTTGTACGTTTGAACATTGAATTGTAACTAACAATAGCCTTTGCTTGATACAGATAAAAGTTCGATCTAGAGGGAGGGGTGAACCTTCTAGGGGTCGAGGCAAGTGTGACTTACCCCTCAAGAACAAAAGACAATAACAAATAAAGCTACAACCGGCAGATGGAGAGGTGCAAATCTCTCTGAGACGAGCTCTTATGTCCCGTCTAGAGAAGCATCAGAGGGCAACTCAACTTCTGTTAAAGAGCAGTCGGCTGTATAGTCAATTCCACAAGGGAGATACCAACTCAGGGATGAGTCGTCCTTATCTCATAGCATTTCCAAGGGATCGGAAAGTGCTAGTTAGGCTTCTGAGCCATTAACTACACATGTTCCTGAGGCACAAGATACACCAGTTCAGGATATCCCCGATGATGGCAGAGGGGGAGATGTTACACTTGCGGGCCTTGAAAGGTCGAAAGAGAAAGAAGTCTGGGAAGATCATTTTATCATCTTGGCCGCCTTTACCAGCTTTCGTACATGGTGGCCAGTGAGGTGGCTTACTCTTGACCGATAGTTTCAGTTGAAAGATTTAGAGAGATACAATCCAGCAATGTTGAGACAGTTCAAGGAACGCAAATGGTGGATGTGGTTCACCCAGAGTGTCGTGGATGCCAAAGAGTACCTTCTCCATGAATTATATGCCAATGTGACGCATATCAAAAAAGTGACAAAGGTCACCAAAGTGCGTAACGTCAAAGTGAGATTTGATCAACATACACTCAACACATACTTGGGTTTTAAAAATGTTCATCCAAAGGAATATTTGGAGAAGTTTGAGATTGGAGATGCAGGCCGACCTTGGTTTGCAGAGATTCTAGTAGCACCAGGGCTACCACCATCATGGATTGCCACTGGGGTTCCTGCCCACAGGAGCACACTGAGTTTTGAGGCGAAGGGGTGGCAAACCTTTATCTGCAGCAGACTGGACCCGTACCAGAATGAGACTTACCTTCCGATTCCTCGAGTAGTCTTAGTTGTTTCTATTATGACCGGGTACCCTATTAATGTGGGGGTCGTGATGTCGGCCAACATCTCAATGATTGCTCGAAAATATGACTTGTCATATCCATATCCCAACACTATCACATAATACCTCACAGATGTAAGGGTAGAGCCGAGGGATTATGACACAAAGGTGAAGACGAAGAAGCCTTTTACTTGGTATTCATTGATGGATGCGAACAATCAGAAGAAGAAAGTCCAGCCTCCTACCACTGCGGGCCAGTCTGATGAGCTAGCCATGGTAGCTGCTGAGGCAGGTGATGTTCCATCCACTTCGGTCGAGCCTTCCTCCAGTTCCGTAGCTATTCCTCTGCCATCATCCACAGCTCCTACTACAACTCCTGCCACAACTTCAACTTCGGCTTTGAAGCCGGTGCCCATGCCTACTGTCCCACTTTATACGTTATGAGTCTCCCAGACATTTGCGAGCCTCAACAACTAGATGCAGACAATAACCGCAAAGCTGTCTGTCTTATCTAGTATTGTTGTAGCACAGTCTACTACTCAGGCACCTCATTTTCCCCTGACAGTTGAGGAGATATTGAAAAATATCCTAGAGAACCAGAACACTATTATGGCTACCTTGGTACAACATAGGTCAGTGATCGAAGAGCTGGGAAAAGAAGTAAAGAAGATGAGAAAGTCACAGGCCAGCAAGAAGTCAGTGGACAAGCTCTAGAGACAGGTGACCAAGCTTCCTGCAGCCAGAGATCTCCCCTTCGACATGCTGATTGACCCACACCATTCAGGCCCAAATCCTACAGCACCAGCAGCACCGATGGCACCAACTGGCCAGTCTGAGGAGCCAGACTTTGCTGCCGAGGCAGTGCGTCAGATGTTCACCAACCCATCCACACCCAATGTTGAGAATGATGAGATTCAGTTGGATGAGACTGAGGGCGGTGACATTGTTGGGGACACAAAGATGTCTAAGGATCCATAGGGAATGTTTTTCACTCTTTCCCCTCCTTTTCTCTTATTTTGTTAAGCATTGGGGACAATGCTTATATTTATTTGGGGGGTGGAGTTTATTGATCATATTTGGTACATTCTGAGACATTTAGCCTGTAATAACTTGATATTATTTTCTTTTTTCTTATTATGTATATATTCTCTCTCTTTCTCTCATTATGTGTATTTAGTAGTTTTTGTTTATTAGCTTCTTTATTTTTGTTTCTTTGTTAGTTCTTAGTTTGATTTAGTTAGCTTCTTCGGTTGATTTAGTAGCTTCTTTTTATGTTTTAGTAGATAATAAGCCTTTAGTTTTCTTAATTCCATGGTTCTTTCCAAAGGTAGTTATTGTGTGAACCGGGTGACTCGTCTCAACGATGGATGACGTGACAACCTTCTTAAGGGAATGAGTTTGTTTTTAGTTCTTAGGTAATAATAGTAGTAGTAATGAATAAAAAGACCTAATTAAGTCATGCTCTAAGAGTCAAACATGCTTTAATTGGTACCAACACACTTAACTATGTGCTTATGGTTAGAAACAATGTTTCTGAAAGAAATATCTCTAGTTAGTGACTTTGTGACTCTATTGACTTTGGAAATCATCGAGTGGTTTAATTGGACCATAGTTATTTTTAAACTTGAATGTAGTCGTTGTGGACCTTCGACTCTTTCCTCTTTAACAATCCGATTACGTGAGGGGTGAGATGAATTATTTCTAGTCCAAGTATCCGTGCGAAGGGTCTAGAACTTGCCCCGAATATGTTTTAAGGAAAAATCCTAAGTTTTGCTTGGTTTGAAATGTGATTATAGGCCCTCCTTGGCTCGTTTGAGTTATATTGCCAACCAATGTCATTATCCCTAGTCAACCCCTTTGAGCCTCTAGCTTTTCTCATTTGATAACCATGCTAAAAGCTTTTACCCATTTTGTCATGACTCTCTCTTGGCACCCGAGCTTTCCTTAACACTCTTGTGAAACAAATGGCTAAAAACTAAGTTTGGGGGAGAGGCGAGGAACTTGAAAAAGGTATCAAGGCACAAAAAGAGAAAAGAAATGATGAGAAGGAAAGGCAATAAATGAAAAGAACAAAAAGAAAATGCAAAAAATAATGAATAAGTGGAAGAGTTGAAGAGATTCAAAGAGAGGTAATGATCCCAAACATGGAGAAATAAAAGAGGAAGAAAAAGAATGTAATGATCAAGAAAGAGTAATGTTAAGTCTCTCTAATCCCCCAATGAAAATAAAGTGCCTCAAATAATTGTCAAAGTGTGAGCCGAGAAATGAAAAATGGAGTGCTTAAGGAAAGGTGTAACCACTCACCCATACTGTATCCAACCCTAATCCAAAGGCCTTCATTACATCCTAAAAGAAGTCCTACTTGATTTCAAGTCGAGTGAGCTTACATTAGTGGTGATCTACATGAGGGGAAAGCCTAAGGTACTTGTGACATTCTCTTGAGAGAGATGAGTGAACCTTTCATAAATTTTTGGATAAAGTGCTAAATTTCTTAAGTGAGGTAGGCAAATGGAAAGTAGAAGAGAAAGAGTTTGGAGTCCACCATGACTTACATGATAGAGCAAGAGTCCTTGATGAGTAAAGTCAATTCTTGAAGCTCAAATGTCACATTAGAACTATATGTGCATGAATGTTTAACTTATCACCTTGTTGATAATACATGAGTAGTGTGGGTAACTGTTGGTCCCAACTGATGTGTGGATGGCTCACCTTTGACTTTCTGAGCAAAGACTTAAGTTTGGGGGAGTTGATAAGTGGGGATTTTGACTGCTTATTAGCGCCTTTTAGGTTTTGTTATAGTCCAAAAGCATTGAATTATATTCCCGAAACTAATGAAATTGTGCACAATTGCAGGTATGCTTAAAGTTTGGTCTCCCAAGATAAAATCCGACTCAAAAAGGAGTGTTTTGAAGCAAACGGCAATAAAGGGCGCAAAAGCACAAATGTACGATCTACAGAAGAAATTGCGGACCGCAGAATTCCATCTGCGGCCGCAAACCAAGGAGAAAATTTTAGCAGAACTTTGCGCAAAGTGCGAACCGCACATTAATTGTGCGGCCGCAAAACTGGGCTAAGAGTCGAAGATAAAAGAGTATGCAAAAAAGACCAAGTCCAGGAGCCCCTGTGAATTGCGAACCACACAAGAATTGTGCGGCCGCAGAAGAGTTACCTTGCGGCCGCAACCCAGAAATGTGCGGCCGCAGAAGATTGCCTCGCGGCCGCAGTTCAGAAATGTGCGGCCGCAGAATTCCACTTCTTGCTAGATGAAGAAATCTGCGGACCGCACATGAAATTGTGCGGCCGCAGAGCCTCCCGAGGGGCATTTTTATCCGAGATTTTTAACTTTGTATAAATAGATGAGTTTCACAAAATTAGGTCAAGTTTGAACATCTGAAGTTGTTGTAGCTATTTTTCTTTACTACTTTAGGAAGTTTCACACTACTTTGGTGTATATAGATTAAATTTAAACATGTTAAGCTATCATTATGAGTTTAATTAGTTTTTCTTCCTTATTTGCTTCAAATCCCATTATGAGTAGCTAGACTTTTACTAGGATTGTGACCCAACCCTAGTGTGTAAACCTTATTTGTATCTAATTTAGTGCTTATTTATGATTGTATTTATTTATTTAGCTTAGTTGATGCTTTAATTGTAGAATTAATGATCGCAAACATTAATTCATGCCTATTTGACTTAGTCTCTACTTGAGAAATAAGGACCTAGTATATGATAACTTAGCTAACAAGGAATTGGGTCAATTGAAAGATTGATTAACCCAATTAAAGAGTTCAACCTAAAGATAGTAATAACCTGACTTGAGCTCTTATCAACTGTTTTGGGTGATACCCATTTGGTCTTAAGAAAGCTAAATTGGGCAAAATCACTCTCTGACCGAGAGGTATAGAGTGGGTAATATAGAGTTGGGAGCTATAATACACTCCAATCAATAGAACAAGCATTAACGTCTTTATTCCATTAGGCTAACACCTAAGTTATGGTCACAGCCCTAGGCCTTTTACCCATTTGGAAAAAAATTAAAAACAATTATCTCTTGTCTACTTTATTTATCTTGGAATCATTAGATTAACAATAGAAATAGAAAATAAATCCTTGTTGTGAAAGTGCAATCTAAATAATCCAATTAGTCATTTGAAATATATACTCCTAACTCCCATCCTTGCTCCTAGTGGATTCGACCCGACTCCTAGTTGGGTATTTATTATTGCATACGACCGTTTCATATCTCTATTGAGGTGTGCTTTGGATGTGATCGCAGGGTACGATACCTATTGTGAAACCACTGATTAGTTGAGTATAATGAAACATAATATGTGATGTGAGGTTACCGAGTCCTCTCGAGGCCGATTACACTGAGTTCTTTTGAGGCTGTGTACAATCGAGATATCCTAAGGCTGGGTACGATCGAGACCTCTATGAGACCGGGTATAGAGTGATATGATATAAAATAATTATTGAGTCCTGTGTGGCCGAGTACGACCGAGTCCTTTTGAGACTAGGTACGCCGAGTTATGTTAAGACCGGGTACAAACCGAGTTCTCTTGAGGCCGGGTACGATATGGTACAATATGAGTATATGCCCCAGTGGCTTGTTCTCGGTATTCAGGTTAAAGTGATGTATTCATACCTCTTATGGTATGTCTTTGAATTACGTAGCTTATCAGTCTTATATACTCGGTACATTTCCCGTAGTGACACCCCTCTCTTTTGGACGTTGTGTTCATGCCCACAAGTATAGATAGGCTTGGTGACGTCCCTCCCCAGTAGGGTGTTCGCTCTAGCTGTTGGTTGTCGTACTCCACTTCTCCGGAATAGATGTTCAGAAGTCGATAGGTATTAACGTATATGTTTAACCATTTTGGATATGGTGGGGCCTTGTCCCGACCAAGTTATATATTTTTGGCACTCTTAGAGGCTTGCAAAATAGTGTTCAAATGTTAAAGATTTCTCCCATGGTCGGTTATGATCATTTAAGTTCTGATATCGTACTCGGAGGCCTTGTTGGCCCAGATTTCGTTGAAAAGTCTAAGTATGGGCGTTTGTTTGCACGGACCTTCGGCCGTCGTGTGTCAGGCGCACCTTCCGAGGTTGGGGTATGACAATCCACCCCTCCGTTCTTGCTCATATTAACATACAATAATATACAATAGGGTAATCTATCAACTCAAATTAAAGTATATATAATACTTCCTCCGTCTCAATTCATGTGAACTCATTTGAGCGGGCATGAAGTTTAAGAAAAAAAAGAAGAGAACTTTTGAACTTGTGGTGTAAAATGAGGCACATATATTTTGTGTGGCTATAAATCATTGTATAAAAGTAAATTGTTTTCAAATATGGAAATAAGTTAATCTTTTTGGCACGAATTAAAAAGGAAATAAGTTCACATAAATTAAAATAAATGGAGTACTAATTAATTACACGAACAGATAACTTGTGTCCTCAATCAACCATATAAGCTGCAACAAGCAGAATCTTAGCATGTGGTTGAAGGACATTTATACTGATAATACAAGCTAGAAATTAAATTGCAACAGAATATATTTTCTCCCAATAGTATTGTATTATTGTAGAACACAATCATAATTCCTTAAATTAATGATCAAGCCCGTGATCTAGAGCTCCATTATAAAAAGAACAATTAATGTCTAACATGGTTAGTACTAGACAATAAGTGATAAAGTTGTTTCAATCCAATCAATCAAAAGAAGCTGCCTAGATTCAAGATTGTACCTAGACAAGAACCAACCTAAGATTCATTTGGAACATCACATACAAAGTTGTGTATGGTTTTAGCTTTTTCTGTTTAGAAAAGAAGCTTGCACTTATAATGGAAGACGACACAGAAAGCAAAAAGATAAGATAGAAAATGTCTGGTTTAATCGGTTAAAAAGAAGGGAAAAATCCAAGACCCAGCGGTGATGCATTTGGTAGTGGTCATACTATTGAATTCCAAGTCTTGTTCCTAGTATAAAAGTCTTCTATTAAGAAAAGAAAAGAAAAAGTTTATTATCTGTTAGTTTAACTGCAAACAGTTCTTAATTTCAAAGATAATTAATTTAACTTTTATGCCTTAATGGTGTAAAAGAATTTCTACATTAGCAGATTATCTTAAAAATAACTACAGGCAATAAGTTGCTCATAATTTGCGGAATTAACAATTCTGATAAGAAGTCTGAATTTTAGAACAAAGAAATTGCTTAAGGGTAAAAGTATGTTGTTCTTTCTTTTCTAACGATTTTCTTCATTTAAATTGGATAGGGGTAAGAAGGAGACGATAGAAGAGAAAAGAATTTTTTGATAAGATTGAAACCAAACACCTAAGTGATATATGTAAAGTTAGATTGCAAATTTCCAATTCCCATCATTTCGAACATTAGGAATCACGATCGTAAAAGTTAGTTACCCAACACAATTACTCAAATGTAAAACTTCTTATTCTAATCCCAAACAGAAAAAGTGAAAATCTATGACACATTGACAGCTCTAGCTAGTAAATCATCGTTGTACTACAAAATTTGAAATACCAATCATATTATCAGATGAGATCAAAAGCCTCCGTGTGATATTCCAACACTAATTGTGGAAAACAAACATTAGAAATGCTGTATGGTTAATGGCTTACAGAATTTTGGCAGTATTCAATGAGCAAATTCTGCAAACCACTTCCTCAATTCTGTGGCATATCTGATCCTATAAAAAGTTAATTGTTTAGTTGCTTAGTCAAATTAAACAAGTGTTTACTCTCAAAATCGGATAATAATTGAATTTGTTAGTGATTATAAGGATACGTGGATTAACTTGATACAAAGCGACAAATTATATTGCAATTAAAATAAATGGCGATAAAATAAACTGCAAATCACAGGAATTGGATGATTTCAATTTAAGAATGTCAGCCACCCTTGAGTTGAATACACTTTTATTGACAGAAACAATATCAAAGAGTAGGAGCTTGCAAAATGTATTGCTTATGAGCGTATGTTACAATGCCCTTCATGAATTGTCAAGTCCCCTTTTATATATTGAGGGAGACCTACCCCTTAGGGTATTATTTAATTGTACTATAAAAACATAAGTTCTTGATTTTGAACACCGTTGGTTCCCTTTTTGACTAATTCTATAATTTTTGCCATAATGATCGGTTAATGGCAAGAATCACGGACCCTTGTCGGATGAGCTGACAGAGCTTTCTTCGAGACCGTTAGAAACATGACCGGTTATGCCTTCGGTAGACTCGGGGGCAAATCTGATAATCTCGATGGCTAGTTTTGATGATGCTTTGGGTCCGATCTTGAATATTATATTCCGCCCTCGGCTGACCATATTGGATGTCAGATCGAACCTCAGACTTTGGCCCTCAATTTCTCAAGCTCGATCAAACACCGAGCTCGGTTTTACCAGTACATAGATTGGCCCCTCGTTATTCGGAGAGTAGGCGACGAAAAACGATATGAGCCTCAGATTCTCATTTCAATATATCATGACGTAAGAGACAAAATACGACGTCAAATCCCCTTATATTTCGGAGAGTAAATGATGAGAAATGATACGGGCTCCCGATTCTCACTCCGACAAATCATGACGACAAATTCATGACGTAAGTAATAAGAACAGTTGAAAACGTCTCGTCAGCCCAGTCTTCAAGGCATTAAATGGGTGTCAATTGATGGTCGGCCGCTACAGGAAGCGAACCGCCGTTTTGAGAAAACTATAAATACCCCTTTCATTCATTCATTAGAACTTTTACATTCAAAAATTTGCTCTTGTGTTTTGAGAAAACTTCATCACTCTCATCTACTGGTTTTCTGAAAACATAAGTTCAAACTTCTTCTCTTCTGGTTTTCTGCGAGTTCTAATAAGTTACCTGATAATTATACCTTCTCTTCTAGTTCTTTTAAAAGTTTACATAAGTTATTTCGCTAAGCACACCTCCTCTTTTACCAACACTTTCTTCTACGTTGTTTATAAAATATGGCAACGACTTAAAAATTTGTTCCTCAAAAAGAAACCCCTTCTTCCTCGAAACCATCTTAAAATATTTCGCCTACTCCTACTGAGGAACCAACACTAGAACCCCCTCTAAACTCGTTTGTCCCTTCGGGGTGCCCAACCGGGGCCGACTTTAAGATCAAGAAAACCCCTTTGGTACAGGGTCGGTGCAAGCCGGTCTCGAGATACATATACTACTAGCATCCTCGATAAGATCAAAGAGGACTACAACTGGGAAGATAAACTCGTAGTGGTCCCTACCCCCGAGGAATCGATCACCACCCACGTGGAGGATTTTTAAGGGTTTACACTTACTCTTTCACGCTGGGTCCTTTAGAACCAGTTATCATAGCCTTTTGCAAAATGTATGAAGTGACGCTCGGGCAGATCCATCCTTCATTTTCGAGGATTGTTATTATGCTTTATTTCTTTGTGAGCAAGCTCGAGGGGTGTCCATCTACCCTCGACCACCTCATGTGCCTGTATAGCCCTCGACTTTACTGAGGGGGATTAATCAAGCTCGCACGTTAATCCACTAAGGCCTTATTCTCGAGCATCGACGAGAATTAGGATCGGGATGGTTGGGACGATTTGTTCGAGTGAGGAACTTGGACTTAATCCCGGTTGCAAATATGCCATTTCCTGAGAAATGGAACACGAAATGTAAGTGTAACTTCGCCTTCAAAATTTCTTTTATTGCTTTTCGTTTCCCTCCCTTCTCATCGATGTTATGTGATGATGCAACTGTTGCCCGAATGCCAGATGTCGTTCCTCGACTCATGGAGTGGGTCGAGGGCATTGCAACACAGAGACATTATTCCGAGCACTTATGGCATGAGCTCTCGAAGGGCCGATGGGAGGCCCGTAACCATGGTGAGAATTTTTTTCTCTAAGTTATATTTGATCTTACTTTCACATTATCGATATCTGAATCGTTTTACTCTCTTTATGCAGGTCTACCAAAAGATGTCGAAAATGAGGCCTCCATCAGCCGATGACGACATATACACCGATCCCCCTTGCTCTGAAGTAGGATAAAGAGAAGAAAAGAGAAATAGCCCCGAGTTCCTCGAGCCCTGAAAAGAAGAGATCGAGGAAGCGGCTGGCGCGTAAACCTAAGAATTCCAGCACCTGAGAACTCTCATCAGACTCACTCTGGAGGTTGAGAGATGAGTCTGAAGAAGAAGAAGAAGATTCTGAATTGGCGACCCACGTGAGAAATGGTTCCGAACTGCCTCAAGCCATGGAGGTCGTAGAAGAAGCAGTAGTTGAAGTCTCCGAACCAGGGAGGGTCGAGACCGTTTCGTCTCTAGTTAGGGAGGTCGGAAAAGAAACTATGACTGGTACTTCTCGGTCAGAACGTAATGTGCCTAAGGAGGCGCTTGGGGTGATCGATCTCTCTAGATCGCCTTAGTTTACCGATTCTATGATAAACGAGTCTCAGACGTTGAAAGGTAACTCAGCAAAGGGGCCCAAGGACCAGCCGATTCTTTCCATAATTTCTTTGATGGCTTGGATTATACTATTTCGAAAGATGTCACTGGGTTGTGCGACTTACCGGTACCAAAGAAGATACCGTCCCCGGGAGCTGGCGGGTCTTCTTCAAGCCCAAAATTAGTGAATTAGTTCCCAGCTCTGATTATTAATCCTAGGAGACGAGCAATTTATATGTCCATTTCAGAGGATGACCAAGTTCTCTCTACCCCGGTGGGGATTGCCATGCATGTTCAACGAAGCTCAACAGGCGCTGAATCGGGTAATTTTGAATGTCCCTTCATTATGCACTTAGATTAATCATGAACAGTCGTAACATTTTCCTTTGTGCTTACAGGCCTCGGTACTTCATCATGAGGCCTTTTTTTCGATATTGGGAGGAGTTCAAGCGTCACAAGGTCGTGACTCAAGATTTTGCTGAGAAGAAGGATGCTTACAAGCTTCTTAGTGAGAGGCTCCAGGCCGAGTTAGAAGCATCTCGGAAGGAGCATGCCGATTTGGTCGAGCAGGTAAGATGAATATTCGAACTTAGTGATGATAATTCACACACATTGGCTAATGAACCGAATCCACGGGTTCAAAAGATACTTGACCAGATCGAGCAACTCCAGGTGGAGGTGGACACGGTGAAAGATGAGGCCGAATAATGGAAGAAAAATATGGACCGCCTGGCCTCGAAAAAAGAGACTTCCCGGGCGCAGTTGGCTTCAGCTGAGGTTAAGCTTCGGGATATAAAGGAGAAATACTTGGTGCAAGTCAATACAATCGAGGGACTCCAATCTCAGTTGAACTCGACTGTTTCTGGTCAAGAGAACCTGGACAAGGAGCTTAGCAGCCAAGTTAGAGGTTGATGTGGTCAGAGATGAGGCCGATGATAAAGTGGCCCAACATAAAGATGCTGCCGAGGCAATTCAGGACCAAGCAAAAAACATGGTGAAACATGCGAGGTGGCAATCCCGAAGGGAGGCCCTCGAGGGAGTCCATGCTCAAAATGTTTACGTATTGGCTGAAATCTAAAATGCCAAGATATACGAAGCCAAGGCCAGGAAGTTGGCTTATCCCGAGGAAGATTCTGAGGGGTCTACAAAGTCGGGTGAGTCCGATGGTGAGGCCCCCGATGAAGATCAGGCCATTTAGGATCTTTTTGTTTTTAGCACTATCTTTTTGTCGGGGCCGTTTGGCCATTGTAAAAAATAGGTATCGGAGCTATTCAACCCTTGTAAAGAAATTTATATATATATATATATATATATATATATATATATATATATATATAAAGCCTTTTCCCTTTCATAGCTTTTGCACTATCTTTTTGCTTTTATTTATTTTTGCAAAGGTCGAAATGCCTTAGCATGAAATACTTAGGTTATGTTCGAAGGTTCGAACAAATCTTGTCTTTAATGTTACTTTGTGTTAAGGCATTGTAGGGATACGGTGTTATTGAAAACTTTTTCCCAGAATAATTTAGGTTTATAGCTTGTTGATGGTAGCCTTTAGAACCGGTTACAAGAATTTTTCGAAGGCCTTATTTTTGTTACGTATCTGAGCTGTGTTAATATGGCTGTAGCCCCTTTTTAGTTCAGGAAATTCCAAATAAGTTTCATGCCCTCGAATGTTATTAACTTGGTACGGCCATTAACCCTTTAATTCGGGAAATGCAAAATAAGCTTCATGCCCTCGAGTATTGTTAACTCGGAACGGCCTTAGCCTTTTAATTCGGGTAATGCCAAATAAGCTTCATGTCCTCGAGTATTTTTAACTCGGAACGGACATAGCCTTTTAATTCGGGAAATGCCAAATAAGTTACATGCCCTCGAGTGTTATTAACTCAGAATGACCTTAGCCTTTTAATTCGGGCAATGCCAGATAAGTTTCATGCCATCGAGTGTTATTAAATCGGAATAGCCTTAGCCTTTTAATTTGGGCAATGCCAAATAAGCTTCATGCCCTCGAGTGTTATTAACTCGGAATGACTTAGCCTTTTAATTCGGGCAATGCCTACAGTCCCCGAGTGAAGTGAATGTTCGAACTTGGATTAAGGTGGCCCTTGGGCTCGATATCTTTGGCTTCTTGAAAGATGTAAGAAATATTTCAAAGGACAAGATGTTTATGTGCAAGGAAGAATCTTCTTTTATATTCTTGTGCACAATAGTTGTACATGTCCTGGCATAAAACATGTATACATGTTTTATGCCAGGGCTTGAGCGGTTTGAGCGGGCATGGTTCATTTGACCATTAGGCCCTTACAATAAATCTTATTGATCGAGACCCTTCAAATTACGAAGTTTCTTCCCTTGTCACCGGTTCATGGCCGGCCTTCGATTCTAAGTTAACACGATTTACTTGTTGCCTCGTTAAAAACCTTTCCGAAAAATCCATTTGGGACAAAGCTGGTTTAAGGGGAAAATAGTGCAACGCGTGCTTTCAGACCAAGGATCTCGCATCATCCCTTGTTGGTCACCTGCAAAGGTTAGTTTGAAATGCAAAATAAAAGAAATCGAAGTTGTACCTTAGCAGTAATATCGCTTTAAGTGAGTTATATTCCAGTTGTTCGGCAATTGTTCGCCGCGCATTGTTTTGAGCTTGTAGGAACCTTTTCCGGTGATTTTGATAATTTGGTATGGTCCTTCCCAGTTTGTCCCCAATTTCCCTTCGTTCGGGTTTTGGGTGTTTAGTGTAACTTTTCTAAGTACTAAGTCTCTGTATCGAAATACCGAAGGTTGGTCCTTAGATTATAGTATCTCTCGAATCGCTGTTTTTAGGTAGCCAACCGGACAAAGGCGGCTTCGCGTCTTTCATCTAATAGTTCCAGGCTCGTACTCATAGCCTCGTCGTTCGATTCCTTTGTTGTATGTCGGAATCTGATGCTCGGTTCTCCGACCTCGACCGATATTAAATCTTCGGTGCCATAATCCAAATAAAATGGTGTGGATCCGGTACTGGACTTTGAGGTTGTACGGTACGCCCAAAGAACCTCAGGTAGCATTTCCTTCCATTTTCCTTTGGCGTATATCAACCTCTTTCTGAGGTTCTGGATTATGGTTTTATTGGTGTATTCTGCTTGCCCGTTCCCACTAGGGTGGTAAGGAGTGGATAAGATCCTTTTGATCTTATGGTCTTCAAGAAACTTGCTTACTTTGCTGCCAATAAACTATTTTTTGTTGTCGTACATAATCTCGGCTGGTATTCCGAATCGACATATAATGTGGTCCTAGATAAAATCGATGACTTCTTTTTCCCTGACCTTTTCATATGCTTGTGCTTCCACCCATTTAGAAAAATAGTCAGTCATAAATAAAATAATTTGAGTCTTACCGTGTGCCCGTGGAAGGGGGCCAACGATATCCATCCCCCATTTCATGAACGGCCATGGTGACAAGACCGAATGTAGCAGCTCTCCTTCTCGATGAATCATCGGAGCATGCCTTTAGCATCCATCGCATTTTCGAATGAACTCCTTCGCGTCCTTTTCCATATCGATCCAGTGGTAACTGACTCTGATTATTTTCTGAACCAGTGATTCGGTGCCTGGATGATTTCCACAGGTACCTTCGTGGATTTCCCTCAAAACGTATTTGGTGTCTCCTGGTCCCAAACATATCACAATCGGGCCATTGAACATTCTTCTGACCAAGGTTCCATCCTCGGACAAACTAAACTAGGCTCCCTTCGTTCGTAGGGCCCTCGATTCCTTTGGATCCGAGGGCAGTTTTCTGGTCTTGAGATATTCCACGTACTTATTCCTCTAGTCCCAAGTTAGGCTCGTTGAGTTGATTTCGGCGTGGCCTTGTTCCACCACCGATCTCATAAGGTGTACAATTTTTCTCGAGTTGATCTCGTTATCTTCGACCGACGATCCTAAGATAGCGAGGGCATCAGCTTCGCTTTTTTGATCCCAAGGTACATGTTGCAAAGTCCATTATTTGAACTGATATTATGTCACCTGTAACTTGTCCAAGTATCTCTGCATTCGGTCTTCTCTGACCTCGAGTGTCTAATTAACTTGGTTTACCACAAGGAGTGAGTCGCACTTGGCTTCGATCACCTCTGCCCCAAGCTTTTGGCTAATTCAAGGTTTATAATCATGGCCTCATATTCGACCTCATTGTTAGTCAATTTTACAGTCTTAATAGATTGCCTAATTATTTTACCTATTGGTGGATTTAGTACGATGCCAAGACCTGACCCTTTTGCGTTTGAGGCGCCGTCCGTAAAGAGGTTCCAGATTCCCGAGGAAGTCCCCGAGTTAATAAATAACTCTCTTTCGACCTCGGGTATTAAGGTCGGCGTAAAGTCGGCCACGAAGTTAGCCAAAATTTGGGACTTAATGGCGGCCCGGGGTCGGTATTCGATATCGTAATCACTTACTTCCACGACCCATTTGGCCAATCGGCCTCAGAGTTTGGGCTTATGCATCACGTTCCTTAACGGGTAAGTTGGTACGGCACATATGGAGTGACATTGGAACTATGGTTTTAGTTTCCTGGAGGCGCGTAACAAGACGAGCGCCAGTTTTTCTAGGTGAGGGTACCTATTTTCGGCCTCACCTAAGGTCCTACTAACATAATAAATCGGATATTGCATACCTTATTCCTCCCGAACTAGGACTCCACTTACCGCTATCTCCGAGACCGCCAATTACAAGTATAATTGTTCGTCTGTCTTTGGTGTGTGAAGCAGCGATGGGTTCGATAATTATCTTTTGAGCTTCTCCAGAGCTTGTTGACTTTCAGGAGTCCATGAGAAGTTATTCTTCTTTTTCAATAGTGCGAAGAATCTGTGGCTCTTGTCGGACGACCTTGAAATAAATCGCCTCAGAGCGGCTATGCGCCCGGTTAGCCTTTGCATGGCCTTTACGTTGTCTACGACTGTGATATCTTCTATGGATTTGATCTTGTTGGGGTTGATCTCGATTCCTTGTTTGGATACCATGAACCCGAGGAATTTACCCGATCCAACCCCGGACGTATATTTTTCCCGGTTCAGCTTCATATTGTACTTTTTCAATATGCTCAGAGTTTCCTGCAAATGTTTTAAATAGTCCTCTGCTCGCAGGGACTTAACCAACATATCGTAAATGTAAACTTCCATTGATTTTCCTATTTGTTCTTCGAACATCCGATTTACTAAGCGTTGCTATATGGCACTATCATTTTTTAATCCAAACAACATTACATTATAACAGTATGTGCCGTATTTAGTGATGAAGGAGGTTTTTTCTTGATAACCTGGGTCCATCCGTATTTGGTTGTACCCCGAATAGGCATCGAGAAAACTGAGGATCTCGTGGCCGGTTGCGGTATCGATTATACAGTCGATGTTGGGCAAAGGAAAAGAGTCTTTGGGGCATGATTTATTCAAATCTTTGTAATCTACACACATTCTTAGTTTATTCCCTTTTTAGGGACTACTACTAAGTTTGCCAACCAATACGGGTATTTAACCTCCCGAATGGACTCTATTTTAACGAGTTTAGATACCGCGTCCTTGATGAAAGCATGTTTGACCTCTGCGCCTCCTCTTCTGCCTGACCGGATTGATTTTCGGGTCCAGGTTTAGTTTGTAAGTGGTTACCTCCGGTGGGATCCCTGTCATGTCAAGATGGGACCAAGAGAAACAATCTATATTAGTTACAAGGAATTGAATAAGTTTTTTCCTGAGCTCGGAAGTTAACCCTGTACATAGGTATACCATCCGATCAGGCAGATGCTCGACCAATATAACCTGTTCCAGCTCTTCGACCATTGATTTGGTTGCGTTAGAGTCATCCGGGATTATAAAAGATCGGGGGATACCGTAATCATCGTCTTCATAAGTCCCCTGCTCATTCAATTGGGTCGTGGCCGGTGTCGGTGACTGCTATTTGGCCTCTTGGTTTGCGCCCGAATTTGGTTCTTTCGATGTTGTGAGTACTGATATTGGAATCACTTTTTCGACTGCAAACATCTCTTTTGCTGCCGGTTGTTCCCCGTAGACTGTCTTAATCCCTTTCGGAGTTGGGAATTTTAACACTTGGTGAAGAGTTGAGGGCACTACCCTCATGTTGTAAATCCACAGCCTTCCGAAAACGGCGTTACACCTCATGTCTCCTTCAATCACATAAAACTTGGACTTTCGTATGGTTCCGGTGATATTGACCGGCAACGTTATCTCCCTTTTAGTGGTTTCACATGCCATGTTGAACCCGTTTATAATTCAGACTGCATGCATGACTTTGTCTCGTAGACTGAGCTATTCCACAACCCTCGACCGAATGATGTTGGCCGAGCTACCTGGAGAAATCAACACACGTTTAATTTGAGTTTTATTTACGAGTACAGATATTACCAATGCATCATTGTAAGGCTGTATGATCCCTTTCGCATCTTTGTCGCTGAAAGATAAAATTCCTTCTGGTACGTAGTCTCGAGTTCGTTTCTTCCTAGTGATGGATACTTTGGTGCATTTCAACATCGGCCCTTGTGGGATATCGACTCCACTGATGATCATATTTATGACGTGTTGAGGTTCAGCATCTTCTTGTCCTGTCTGTTTGTTAGAATCCCTGTTTCTAAAGTGGTTCTTGGATCGGTCGCACAAGAATTCTCGAAGGTGCCCATTGTTGAATGAACGGGCTACTTCTTCTCTCAGCTGTCGACAATCTTCCGTTCTGTGACCATGAGTGTTATGATATTTGCACATCTGGTTAGGGTCCCTTTGAGATAGACTAGATTGTAAAGGCCGAGGCCACTCGGTATCATTGATGCGCCCGATAGTTGATACGATGGTGGCAACATCAATATTGAAGTTGTATTCTGATAGCCTCGGCGCTTTTTTAGGCCCGATGGACCCATCGAAGCAGTTTTTGGTCATGAGCCCTCGGTTGCTTCGACCTTGATCATTTCTTTTTTCATTTCTTATGGGGTTCCGCCCGGACCCACTACTCGTCCGATCTTTATTATATGGTAGATATCGATCCCTGTTTGATCTTGGTTCACGATCGATGTCTCTCTTGACTTTGTCGAGGGTTCTGACGGGATAAATAAGCTCCGAGGGCCCCCCAAGTTGGTCATCTTCAACTCTGATTTTTGATTGATACCAGTTATGTACATCTGCCCAGGTAACGACAGGGTATTCTATCAGATTCTGCTTCAGTTGGTATGAAGCCACTGAGCTATGAATATTGAGTCTTTGAGTGAAAGCTTGTATAGCCCAATCATTAGCGACTGGTGGCTGATCCATTCGTTCTATTTGGAAATGGGACATGAATTCTTTGAGCATCTCGTTATCCTTCTGTTTAACTTTGAAAAGGTCCAATTTCCTGGTTTTGACCTTGATGGCACCAACATGTGCTTTCACGAAAGAGTCTGCAAGTATAGCAAATAAATCAACAGAATTAGGAGGTAAGTTGTGATACCATGTCATAGCTCCCTTAGACAGGGTCTCCCCGAATCCTTTTAGTAGAACAGACTCGATCTCGTCGTCTTCCAAGTCATTCCCTTTGATGGCACACGTGTAAGAGGTTACATGCTCATTTGGATCGGTCGTCTCGTTATACTTGGGTATTTCGGGCATACGAATTTTTTTGGGTTTCGGCTTTGGAGCCGCGCTTGGAGGAAAAGGTTTTTGCATGAACTTTCTGGAATCCAGTCCTTTTAATATCGGAGGTGCCCCTGCGATTTGATCTACCCTGGAATTATAGATTTCTACCTTTTTGTCATTTGCTTCGATTTTTATTTCCCCTGATGCTATCCGATTTGTCAGCTCCTCGAGCGTCTTTATAATCTCGGGGTTAGTACCTGTTCATTTGACCTTACTATGGCCGGCTCATTTCAGCGGGTGACTTCACGGGGCGGATCGGGTTCGACTCTGCTCGGCGTTTGGCTTTGACTATGTAACTGAGCTTTCGCCACTTGTTGAGATTTTATCATTTTGAAGATCATTCATTGTTTTGTGTATTTCGAGCCGCCGACCGGGCCCCACCACGAATGTTATTTTCGCGGTCGGTAGGCAAGTTGGCGTCGATCTCCACATGTAAATTAACATCAATCGGGTCTGCAATCGAAATTCCAGCGAGTGGCCTTATGTTACCGGGCGCTATGTTGTTATTCTCACCCTGATGATCGGACTCGTTGTTGATATGTAGGGGTGCTAATTGAGAGTTTGACATTTTTAGCCTGAAATCAAAGGTACTTCAAAGAGCAAGTGTAAAGTAGTGTGTGTTATGAAGGTTTGTATAAAATAACCACTATTATCCTTAGCCACACGGTGGGCGTTAAATTATTTACCCCCAAAATCGAATAACAATTGAATTTGTTAGTGGTTATAAGGACATGTGGATTAACTTGATACAAAGCGACAAATTAGAATGCAATTAAAATAAATATTGATAAAATAAACTGCAAACCACAGGAATTGGGTGATTTAAATTTAAGAATGCCAGCCACCCTTGAGTTGAATGCACTTTTATTGACATAAAAAATATCAAAAAGTAGGAGCTTGAAAAATGTATTGCTTATGAGCGTATGTTACAATATCCTTCATGGATTGTCAAGTCCCCTTTATATATTGAGCAAGACCTACCCCTTAGGGTATTAATTAATTGTACTATTAAAAAATATAAGCCCTTGATTTTGAAGACCATTTATTCCCTTTTTGACTAATTCCGTAATTTTCGCCATAATGATCGGTTAATGGCAAGAATCATGGTGTAACGACCCGACTCGTCATTTTAAGAATTTATGCCTCGTTCAGTGACATAAGATCTCGAGCAGCTTCGTAATGCGCATAATGATTTATGTGTGTGGTCGAGTTTGGTTTTCGGTCGATTCAAGATCAAATTGAAAGAACAATTTTTATTTTAGAAGCTAAAATGGAAAGAATTGACCAGAGCTTGACTTTTGAGCAAACGACTCCGGAAAGGAAATTTGATGATGTCAATAGCTTCGTATGGTGATTTCGGACTTAGGAGTATGTCTGGGTATTTATTTTGAAGTCTGCAGTTGAATTTGACTTGAAACGGCGAACATAAGAAATTGAAGGTTTGAAAGTTTGACCGGAGAGTTGACTTTTTGATATCGGGGTCGGAATCCGATTCTCAAAACTAGAATAGGTTCGTTATGTCATTTATGACTTGTGTGCAAAATTTGAGGTCAATCGGACTTGATTTGATAGGTTTCGGCATAGAATGTAGATGTTGGAATTTTTTAGTTTTATTAAGTTTGAATTGAGGTGCAATTCGTCGTTTCGATGTTGTTATATGTGATTTGAGGCCTCGATTAGGTCCGTAATATGTGTTGGGACTTGTTGGTATATTTGGTTGGGGTCTCGGGTATATTTCAGATCATTTTGGGCTACTTTGGATGCTGTTTTTTTAATGTCTGGTGTTGTTCTTCGCGTTCGCAAGGTGTCTCTCGCGTTCGAGAAGAAGGATTTGGCTTTTGGGATTTTGTTTTTCGCGTTCGCGAAGAAGGAATTCCTGTTGTCCGCCACCTGACTTCGGAAGCTTATATATTGTAATATATAAGGAATTTTTAGATGATCCAAAAATAAAAGTTGTAGATCTTTATGTCTAGTTTTCAGAAATATAAACTGTTTGGTATTTGGAATTGTGTACAAAAGGTTATGGTTGATAAACTACAAACTGTCGTGGAACAACAACAACAACCCAGTATAATCCCACTAGTGGGGTCTGGGGAGGGTAGTGTGTACGCAGACCTTACACCTACCCTGGGGTAGAGAGGCTGTTTCCAATAGACCCTCGGCATCCTTCCCTCCAAGAACTCCCCACCTTGCTCTTGGGGTGACTCGAACTCACAACCTCTTGGTTGGAAGTGGAGGGTGCTTACCATCAGAGCAACCCACCTTGTCAAAAGGCTGATTTTGGAAGAGTTTAGAAATTACGAAGAAGAAATTTCTGGTGCATAAGGCTGATTTTGGAAGTTTATATCTCGAAATCTATAAGGAATTGAAAGCTGAACAAAACATAAAAGTTGTAGTCCTTGATGTCTAGCTTTCAAAAAGTTAAACCATTTGTCATTTAAAAATTTGTACAAAAAGTTATGACCATTGTACTAGAGGTTATTTAAGAAGAGTTAGGAAATGGCTGTGGAAGGATTTGTTCATCGCGAACGCGAGAGGAGGGTCGCGAACGCGAAGAACAAATCCCTGGACAGCAGAATAAAGTCCAAAAATGAGACTTCATCTCATTTTTCTATTTTTGGACGAAGAAAGCTCGAGTGAGGCGATTTTTGAGGGTTTTTCATGGAAAACATTGGGGTAAAAATTTCTAACTCGATTTTGGTTAAAATACATGAATCTATTGTTGTTTTTATCATGAAATTAGCGATTTTGGTTGAAAATGATAGAAATTTTCTATACCTTAAATTGAGGATTTGGAGGTCGATTTGTTATCGAAATTTGATAAAATTGGTATAGTTGAACTCGTATCGGAATGGGTGTTCGAATTTCGTAAAAGTTCTATCAGGTTTCGAGAGGCGGGCCCCACGTTGACCTTTTAGAATAAAAGTTTAAGTTGACGTTTTATTATCCGAAATTATTTTTGATGAATTTTAATGAAGTTATACAATTAATTTTGATAGATTTGAGTTGTCCGGAGGTCAATTCAAGCAAGAAGGTTATTTTGGAATATCGGCCTAACTTCAAAAAGGTAAGTATCTTGACTAACCTTGAGTGGGGGAATTACCCCTTAGATATTGAGTCTTATGTGAAAATTGTGTAATTGAAAACCATGTATGCGAGGTGACGAGTACATACTTGGTTTATATGTGCAAATTACATTGGTTGAAATTCGTAGACGCCCTTATGTATTAAATTGGAAAATTGTTGGAACATAGTAACTCCTTTATTTGTCATGCCTAAATCCTTGTTTGTTGAATTTGTTTTTATATGATAATTTGGTGTGATTGCCACTTTGGTTTTTATGTAAATCCTGCATTTTTGTTGAGTTGATATTTTCTGGAGATAATTTTATTATGGATTATTCATTTGCAAATAATTTATTATGTAAGCTTAAAAGGAGGAATTAATCTATTTGCCAAAAAATTTGGATTAAAAAAGGCGTTGTTCCTTGATGAATTACTTTCCAGTTCATGTTATTGAAATTGGTATTGAGTTATAGAGGTCGTAAATCATATTGAGTCAAAGTGTTAAATTGTGAAATATTATTTTGTTGAGTTGTTCACTTCCAGATATTTTTGTTAAGATTTTGTGCACATTATGGTCGAGCCATGGGCTCCTTATTGTGAAAAATAATATATTGTTAATTTTTATGATATGTTGTAATATTTGAGCACTTGATGTGTAATTTTTGATATGTTGTAATATTTGAGCACTTGAGGTGCAATTTGTAATATGTTTTGATATTTGAGAACTTGATGTGCAAATTTATAATATGTTGTGATATTTTAGCACTTGAGGTGCAAGTTGTGTTATGCTGTGATAATCGGGCAATTGAGGTGCGAATTATGATATTGATATGCATGGGGTGGTATAAGATCTGGGTGTTGAAACGTATGCGGTGAGATAAGGGGGCTTGATACGCGTGGCTAGTAGGGGAACTACTAGAAGCCATGCGATGTGATAAGAGTGGCTAAACCGCGGAATGCTATTTCGGAAAAAATAATTTTAAAAACTAAGTGTGAAGGCTCCCGCGGTGATATAAGAAAATATTAAAAATTATTTATGATTTGGGACTACGAGGCGGTACCTCGGGAGTGCTCTTTGTTGAAATTTATTTATGATTTGGGAGTACGAGTCGGTACCTCGAAGGTGCCCTTTGTTGATATTTTTCTATGGCTGCACTTGCCTTTAGTTATTTTATTTTTTTCGTAATATGTAAATTCGTGTGTTCTTCGGTGATGTGTTATTTGATTTTATTATGTGTTTTGTATTTCCTGTTGCATTGTGTTGACTTTGGCTCTTTATACAAGACTCTGAGGATTTGTGTTATTGGTTTTTACTGGTTTTCGAGGTTTGAGTTATTTCAAATAAAAGAAATTTCTATTATGTTTTAATTTAATAAATCTTACATCCAAATCAGTAGCTATCAGATGCTTCATTTTAATTGAAATATCATTTTCTTCACCCAAACGAGTTAAAAATAAACTCATTTCTTTGTTGATTTCTTACTTGGTTTAAAAATTATAAACTTACTTTATTGAAAATAAATTGATCCTGCGGATCTTATATACATTGATATTTTGGTACGTGAGTTGTCCGTGAGGTTGTAATAGAGATATAAGCATGAGGTGCCGTAAAAATATAAAAATGGATTGAGACCCGTGTTTTATGATTATGAAATGAGGTGTCACAAAGTGATTTTTATTTGAAATAATTATACTCGAAGGATATTTATTTGAAGGAATTATATTCAAAAGATTTTTATTTGAAAAACTTATATTTGAAAGATTTATATTTGAAGGACTTGATTAATTGGTTGTACTTGTGTTCCTTATTCGTTTGAGCAATGTTTATGGTGTTCTTGTTGCCTTGTTATTCATATCACTGGTTGATTTTTGTTGCTATCACTGCTAGTTGGTTTCCAGTACTATTGTATACTGCTATATTGCATATGTTATTTGACTAGTGAGTGTCTTGACTGTACCTCGTCACTGCTCCACCGAGGTTAGTCTTGATACTTACTGGGTACCGACTGTGGTGTACTTATACTACACTTCTGCATCTTTTTATGCAGAGCCAGGTATTTGAGATATCAGACTCGGACAGAGTTAGTGCGTTGATCGCAAGGATTCGAGGTAGAGCTACTTGGTCGTCGCAGTCCCTTGGAGTCTTCCCATTTTTATTATATTGTCCACTCTTATTCGAACAATATTGTATATTCGATCCTTGAGATCATTGCATGTACTCAGTTAGAGTTTGTGACTCAGTATTATCAGTCTTGGGAGGTTTTTATATTTGTTTTCGCTTTTGGTTTCGACACTTGTATTAAATTATATGTTTAAAAAAAAAAGGCCTGAAATGTAATTGTAATCGGCTTACCTAGTCTTAGAAACTAAGTGCCATTACGACGCCTATGGTGGAATTTTGGGTCATGACACACGGAACCTTGTCGGATGAGCTGGCAGAGCTTTCTTCGAGACCGTTAGAAACATGACCGGTTACGCCTTCGGTAGACTCGAGGGCAAATCTGATAATCGCAATGGCTAGTTTTGATGATGCTTTGGGTCCGATCTTGAATATTATATTCTGCCCTCGGTTGACCATATTGGATGTCAGATCGAACCTCGGACTTCGATTTTTACCCTATTATAGATGAATCGACTTTGGCCCTCCATTTCTCCAGCTCAATCGAACACCGAACTCAGTTTTACCCGTATACAATAAACAATGATTGGCTCCTAACTAAAGTGCTAATTGCTTTCACTCCACATCAAGTAATTGTTTTGTTTTCCTATTACAATTCTTACTTCAGCAAAATGATTGTAGTGTGAAAAAGTTAAAAAGATCTGCAATTTTGAAGAAGAAAAATGATAAATAAGGGATTAGTATTAGAATGTTATACGATCAATCCTTTCTATAATAATCTTGTTTGTTTTAATATTTTTTGGCTTTTATAGTGAATGGGTGTTATACACCTATAACAACATTTGACGTTTAAATATTTTTTGGTTGTTATAGATAAAATTATTCAAAAATCAATTATTTTTTCTTTTTAAATGTTACATATAAAAGATAAGAAGACTAATTAAATTTAAATCTCAAAAGATATACATATTTCGCTAGTTAGATATTGAAAAAATCTAATACATTATTAATAAATTCATATATATATATATATATATATATATATATCTAAGTCAGAAATTTTAAAGCTACCTAGAAAAATAATTTATTTCAAGATTGATGGAAGAACTTTGTAATTGTAGCTTATTTCATAGATTTCATTCTCTTACTAATATAACGCTTGAATTGACGAAGGTTCGTGTCCAAATTTTCAGCAAAAAGGCATTCAATAGCTTTCCCTTGAAGACAATTTAAGAGCTTAACGGTTAAATTTTCTACCTAAATAGTTTTTTGGAATTTGTCTAATAGAAAAGGTATCATGTGCAAATCTTCAAATCTTATATATTATGCAAGATAAAAACTTTGTTTAATGAAATAGATTATGTGCATATTTTTAGAATTATTAGCAATCTTAAAGATTTTACATGACTGTTATAGAGGAGTAATTTTATAAAGAGCGTTCTACTATAAATATGGATATTGTTGTTATAGGTAAGAAAAACTGTTATAGAGAAGTAAAATATAACTTAAAAAAAGGTTTTGCAAAAAATTTTACTTTTATAGTGAATGAATACTATATATGAATGTTGTTATAAAGAGTGTTGGCATCAATATTTATCCTTTCCCCTTGTTTCTATCGAATGGAGTTTCCTTGTTGAAAAATCAAAAGCATTATCTTGTTGATTGAACAAAAGAAACAAGGACAAGCATATATTGTCCGACAAAGCAAAATTACGAGTATAAAGGGAACTTAAGAAAAAGGAAAGAGCAGTAGAGTAACGTTAAGATATTCTCGAAAATAAGAACCATTTAACCCAATACCACAAAATAATAAAAGATGACAATGGATGAAATTTATTTACCCTTATTTAGATGTTTCAAATTTGGCTTTAAAATAGAAAAAACTTTTGACGATGAGCGTTTTGTTCGAGTTCTATGCAACATAAATTTGAATTAATTAGATCAATTAACTCCGAATGATTATAAAACAATATATAAAAACGAAATAGTACAGTAATTAATAATGAAAGGCTACTCTATAATAATAAAGCATGATGCCAAAAGCATAAAAGAGAATCCTATATCTTTTTTCCTTTACTTTTCTAGCTAGTGCGGCTTCGTTTTTGAACATATTTGGAGGTTTCTCGACCATCCTCACTTACTTCTTCTCTATCCACCATTCTTTTCTTCTTGTGATGAGAAAGAATTCTTTTCATAAGGAAATTACACTTTATTGTTCATTCATCACACGCAACCCCACATCACATCAATCATAATCCTGCATATCTAATTGGAAGAGGGCCCCTCATTATTCGATTATATTTATGAAAAATAATTTATTAAGTGGATGATAATTGACTTTAGATGATCAAATCCAGAGTATAATACAGATAATCTTGTCTACATAAAAAAAAGGTGCATTTTTAGTTCATTAAATAAATATGGAAACTAAAACAAATTCCATGAAAAAGTAAATTCATTTTTAAGATTTATGTATTGGTTGTAAACACTTTATAAGTGTGTTGACAATAGGCTCGTTTAATTTTTAGTGCATGATAAAAGCAGTATATGTAATCATGATGATCCACCTAAAGAATGAGCCTTTTTAGGCCGTTCAAAATCGAACCGAAATCGTTAATCGAATCGAATCAATGACTTATTGGTAACGAATTATTGGAATAATGGATGGTGAACGGATTGAGATTTTATAATTAGCAGCATAACGGTTTGGGGACGGATTACTCAATTTTCTTATCGGGTAAACCGTTAACCTATTAAGAATTTTTATGTTTACATTTTTATCCGTATGTATATAAAGTACTATTGAAATCCTAAATGGCTAAATCCCTAATTTTTATTTTCTAATTCTCAATTGTCTGCAACCACCAGAAGCAGAGAAGTCGATAGTCTCGTCTCTCTCTTGAACTGAGAAGTGAGAACTAAGAAGTCGAAAAATCAAAAATCTCAATGATTAATACGTGTATGTCTGTATGAGTAGTCTTGATGGTATTAAAATTTTGATTAATATGTGTATGACAGTAGGAGTAGTCTTGAAGACTCTTCAATTAAAAAATATCGTTTGGTTAGATCTTAGATGGTATTAAATATTTGATATTGATTTGAAATTTTTTGGTATTGATTGAATGATTGTTCAAAAAATTTCGATTCGATTTAGCCGATAAGCCGCCCGATAACCCCGACAATTATTAATCTGATACCAATCTGCCAGTTGTCTTATTGGATGGCTAGCGAATTACTATATTTATAATCCGATAACCGTTAAGCCAAATTATTAAGCATAATTATCGGTCCGATCCGCTCGATTAGTACTCCTACTTTCATCCCTTCCAAAGCAAAGGAGGCAAAACGAGAACGTTAATCAGATACTTAGAGCCCGTTTGGACATGAAATGTTTTACTTTTTTTTGAATTTTTTGAATTTTTTTCTGAAATTAGCGTTTGGTCATAATTTTTCTAATTTTCATTTGAAGATGCATTTTGGAATTTTTTAAAAATTTTAATAACTCCAAAAAGTTGTTTTTCAAAATTTGCACTCAGAGAACTCACAAAACTTCAAAAATAATCAAAAAATTATATTCATGTTCAAACACAACTTTAATTTTCAAATACTATTTTCGCTTGAATTTGTTTTAATCTTTTTTTGGATTTTACAATTCTTATGTCCAAACGCCCAATTAGTGACTGGGAAAGCAGCATAAAAAGCTGGAAAAATATATAATCATAGAATTATTAAAGGATGTTATTTCAATGAAACAAGTTAAATTAAATCAAAATTGATTGGCACTAGGATTGAACCAAACTTTTATAACCATTCGATAAAAGATGGTTACATTTGATTACATCAATAATTCGATTTTCAGTTGTCTAAAGAAAATAATGAAAATTTTAACTTTATTTTCTTGAAGTAGGAGTAGGCTAGGAACGCACTGAAACAAGGAATATGATATGTCACTATGAACGGAAAATAAGGGATATGATATGCTGTGTTCTTATGTATTCCTCAATAGACAACAAAAGGATGTTGAACACTTTTGTTTTATGATTTTTTTTTTTTGGTCTCCTTTAATATTCTCTTTATATATTTTATTTTTTTATTTGATGGTAAGGTGGTAATAGGGAAAAGGAGAAGGAAGCATTTGGTGGTGAATATGAAACTTCCTTTTGCACTATGCCTTGTGAAAAATGTGTTGTATATTAAATTTGAAATCTAACCATTATTTTCTTTTTAATTCTTCATCCAAATTGAAAGACGTTTTTTACACCAATACTGACTGAAAAGATACAACAACAATTGCAACAAAAGAAAATTAAAATTATTTCTTGATTTTTTCAATGTAATAAAAATAGAAAAAAGTAAATAATTTTACCCTTCATATTGTTATGACACGTGTATTTCTACGCATCTCCCAATTCGTGACCCTTACGTTGTTTCTATTTCTTTATTTTTAATTTTCCCTGCCACATAAAGTCCTCTTCATAAAAATCTACTGTAGGAAACTCCATTTTCATTCGACCCCTCTATCTCCCCTTTCAGTAATTCAACTAATCCTTATGTATATATATATATATAGATTATACCGTAAAAAAACAGAGGTTCTTGAAAATTTCTTACTATACAGTATACCCTCTTGGAAAGGTATCAATATCCCTATTTTCATTTTCCAAAAAGCCTTTTGAGTACTTCTAGAAATTTCTTGGACAGAGTTTGCTTGTGTGTACAACTTGTGTGATGACACATGTTATTAACTTGTTGTTTCCCTATGACTCCTTTTGACCTAGAAATACACAGGAGTATACGCCAAAGCCTATCTATATCTTTTTTTTTCTTTCTAAATTCTGACTTCAAAAACTCATCTCTATTTTTGTGTTTGTAACAGCAAGAAGGGAATACCCTTTTTTTCTTTGGTGTCTTGTATAAATAAAGGTGAGAGCTTTGAGTTGCAAATGATGATAGGATTAGGAGTTGAGGAGTTGAGCTTTGAGAAGCTGATGGTGAACAATAATAACAGCGGTGGGGGTTGTAAAATGGGGGGTGGGGGTGTGATCAGAGAGTGGAAGGATATACCTATGGAGTTGTTGTTGAGGATAGTTGGATTTGTGGATGATCGGACGGTGATTGTGGCTTCTGGTGTTTGCAGTGGATGGAGAGATGCTATTTCTTGGGGCCTCACTCACCTTTCCCTTTCTTGGTATATGGCTTCATCTCTTATTATTCCTTTTTTTGAACAAAAGTTTAAGTTTTTACTATTAGATTGTGTGTTTTGCTTCTGGAATTCTGGTACTTTTTACTTGATGTAATGGATGAAGGGCAATTCTTGTTTTTCATTTATCTGATGAAAAAGATGGTCTTTTGTTGAAATCAGGGGAGTCAAGTCAGCACAGACTGTTTCTTTAACTTTTCTGGGGAAGAGTTTTGTAAAAGTTGTTGAAAAAAACCTTTGAGTTTTAATTTAAGATTGAATGTTAAAGGGTTGACTGAAAATTTCCCCTATTAGGATATGCAAGTGCAAGACTTGGATGAGAAAGTTGAGTTGATAGTCTTGCACTTTCATCAACGGATTTGGGGTAATTAGAAACAATAGGATGGTGATTAAAAATCCCATAGGTCTATCACATGTGTTTATATTTGACATGCCCCAAATATGATAATATAGTCATAAATAGCATAATGGTTACACCTGTGCTCTGTTGCAAAATTGGCCTCTTTTTATCTCTATCCTGGACTTCTGGAAGACATATTTATGTTTTAGTGCTCAGAAGCTTCGAAAAGGAGAAAACATAATGGCATATGATTGTGCTTTGCCTTTATTTTAGTTTTTTTCTTTCCCTTTTTGGGGGTTTTATTAGAATTTGGATTGGTTTCGCTATCTTGCTTGCTGGTATTAGTATTGTGGGAGTTGATGGAATTACATAGATATTTATTATTAGAGAACTGGCCTCATGTACGACTATCAATTTAAAGCTGATGTTGACCTCTGATAAGTATGAGGGATCTTTCCTCTGGTTATTTGTGGTGTATTTCCTGAGATTCTAACTTCTACAGCAATTTTTTTTTCTCAGGTGCAAGAGGAACATGAACAACTTAGTGCTGGCACTTGCACCCAAATTCACGAAGCTGCAGGTTCTAACTCTTCGACAAGATTTACCACAACTTCAGGATAATGGGGTAGAGACAATTGCAAATCACTGCCATGAACTTCAAGACCTTGATCTTAGCAAGAGTTTTAAGCTAACTGACCGTTCCCTCTATGCTTTAGCTCACGGCTGTCCAAACCTCACGAAGCTGAACATCAGTGGGTGCTCTGCTTTCAGTGACACTGCTGTTGCATACCTTGCCGAGCGTTGCAGAAAACTAAGAGTCTTGAATCTTTGTGGCTGTGTTAAAGCTGCAACTGATAAGGCATTGAAGGTATATGCCTCGAACTCTAAAATGTGTTATTGTTAGGAGTACTTCGAAAACCCATTGGTAGTTCTAACTGAAACGGATGTTATTACTTTGTGCAGGCTATTGGTTATTACTGTAACCGACTGCAAACGGTGAATCTAGGTTGGTGTGATAAAGTTGGTGATGAAGGTGTAATGAGCTTGGCTTATGGCTGTCCTGATCTCAGAGCCCTTGATCTGTGTGGCTGTGTTCTTATAACAGGTAAGACCTGTGTCTGGTTAGATTTTATCCGAGTCTTTCCTAAAATATCCATGCTCAAGAATTTAAGGTGTGTTTACTACTAAGCTGACTTCTATTAGCTTTATGCCTAACTTGGCAAAACTTAAGTCGTATTCAAGTATTAAGTTTTATGTATGGCACACAGAGGTGGAGCCATGATTTGAAGCTTGTGGGTTCAGAATTGTATTGTAATCCTTTTAAATTACTCGGGTTCTAAATTAATGATTTGTAGAAAGTCAATGAATTTTTTAAGACAAATATAGGATTTGGACCAAAGCTATTGCATTTGGCCGAACTCATAATTCGTATTCTAGCTCCGCCCTGTTGGCACATCTTGTCAAAGAGAAGAATTCATTTATGCCCTATTAGTAACTAACTGGCAGGAAATATACATGCAAGAAATTGTGCCCTAGGAAATTTGTGTAGTCTTCCTATTGCTTAGTAGAGCTGTATTGTTGTGGAAGATATCTTTCAGATAAAATTCAATCAGATTGTCTCCTATATTTCTTCTTAGGATTGTTTTGTTGTGGAATTTCATGATCATTGCACTTAAAACTCGTTGGACCGATATTCACTAGAAAGGTATTCGGGGATACTGCTGCTGCATACTTTCCGAGATGGCCATGCCCATTTTCGATCTCCTTTAAAAGTTCTGAGGCAGAGTTGTTGATGCCTCCATTTGAAGTCATCTTTTTGATTTGACCATCCAACATGTCTAATCTTATATGCTGCAGATGAGAGTGTGATTGCTTTGGCGAACAATTGCCCTCACTTGAGATCCCTCGGCTTATACTTCTGCCAGAACATCACAGACAGAGCAATGTACTCTTTGGCCCAGAGTCGGGTCAAGAACAAGCACGAGATGTGGGCGTCTATGAAGAAGAACAGGTACGAGGACGAAGGGCTTATGAATCTAAACATCAGCCAGTGCACTGCTCTCACACCTCCTGCCGTCCAGGCAGTGTGCGAAGCATTTCCTGCTCTTCACACTTGCCCCGGGAGACATTCCCTGATAATTAGCGGCTGCTTGAACTTAACGTCGGTGCACTGTGCATGTTCTGTCCAAGCACACCGTGCACGCGTTCTCCATCCAGCTCACTGAGTGTTGGTTGTATGGAGGAGAGATTTCCAACTCCAAGTTCCTGGGCCTCCAAGTTGAACGCGGCCTTGTACATGTTTGTGTAAAAATTATGCTGGACATTCTTGGCTGTATAAGCCAACCGGTTCTGTTTGTTTAATCTTTTGGACTGATAAGTTGTTGGTTTATGTTATTCTGACTCCTTTCATGTGTTAAATATTTTGTGAAAGACTTCTATTTCATGCTTCACCCCTAAAACATAGGGAGAAAAAAACTTGATACGTCATGTTTCAAAATGGTGGCAATACGTCTGGACTTCAATTGATAATCTCACCTTAGTTCGAGTTTTAAACAGAAGCAGAAAGATTAGTTTGTCCATCTAAAGATGAAAGCTTCATATCCTTCGTGGACTATGTATTTGCTCAACGTACTTGTTCTGAAATCAGAAAATTCCATCACATGCCTAGTTACAACTTGCATATCAAACAAATGGCTTAGTTGTTTTATTGAAAACAAAGTAGAAGATTTTGAATTGAAGTTATGTTTTTTTTGAGACGTATACATTGCCTTAACTTGCACGTCATTGATAACATAACATCAGACTTGTCTCTTCCTCTAGATTTTCTATGCAGATGTGAGAATGTTTATCTTTTATTGAACCGTATAATATACTGTATCATCAGGTTTTAGAAAAGGGTGTCACAATGACATAAGTGAAAAGAGGATGTAAGTTGTGGAAATAAAGTAAATCGGATGGGTGAAGAACTGATGTTATGTAACTTAAACTTTTAAATGTAGGTACTTTTAGTAAATGAATATGATCTAAATTAGTGAATGGTGGCTATTGCTTAATATTGTTGGTTTGAAACATGCTCGTCATTAATTTTTTTCCACAATTTTGGTTGTTTCTCGTAATAATATCGGCCAAGGGAAAACAATCTTTCTTTCTGGTGTCTTTGTTTTACTAAAAGGTTAAAGGAATTATTGTTCTGGTGTGTTAATATAATATACATCCCAAAATAAGATACTCAAGAAACTTATAGTGAAGGGGAAGGCAGAAGGCGTCAAATGGCGAAAGAAATAATCTACTTGTTTAAAAGACAAAAGTAATTGATTTGCTGAAATGGCATGAAAAAGAAAACTGAAACATTTGGTGTGAATTTATAGAAGTAATATCAACATTGGACGGCGAACATTAAGCCACTTTTTGATAAGAAAATTTTGTATATATAATTAAGTAGTGTGGAGTGGATTGTTATTGAACATAGGCGATTACCAGTTCAGTTCCCTAATTGAAGCTTCAAGTTAAAAAAACATCTTCCCATGTGATTATTAACATATCAAACAGAGGCACAATAGCCAAATTCATTTTGCTAACTTATTTTTTTCGTTTTTGTTCTAGGAACAATTATTTTTATATTACCACTTCAAACAACATTTCATTACAGACTGCAATTACAAACAAAAGCTTTTGTGCTTACGCCTTTCTGAGTTTTTCAATTATGGGTACCACAACGGTATATGATATGATATGTGGGATTGGTTAATATATGTCTTGTTGTCGTATCATGAATATGAAACCACAATTTCTTCTCAATTTCTTAAAGATGATCACTTGCCTTTGTACACAATCTCTTCATCATCCACGTCGAATGCTGGATTACACAGACATCTAAAGAGTCTGCCTATTCCCTACATAAAGGAAAACAACAACAAATTTAAAGGTTATAAGTTAGGGATAAAATCAATATAGTTTGGAAGGGAGGGAAGAAGGCATGAGTAGGAAGAGAAAAATAGATTAGTAGGAATGCTTATAATAGCTCTTTTTGAATGTACAGCAACTAATGTGCATATTCACCAAATGACAGGTCTGGAAATGAGTTGGTGTATTAGCTAAAACATTAAAGGACCAGTCTCAAGAATCATTGGTTTCAAATGATAGTAAAGCAAAAGGTTAACCTGTGTGAGTAGAGGAGTTCTATAATTTAGTGTTCTTTGTGAGTCTTCCTCATCATCACTGCTATCAGAACTGGTTTCCTCTGCATTTATATCACCTATCGTCTTCTTTTTTGACGTCCCAACACCTTGTCCGCACTTCTCCCTCTGCAGAATAAGCAGATATGAAACAGCATCAAATAATGTAACACCCTCTAAAGCTACAAAACAAAAGTGCACAACCTTGAGTAGGCTGAATTATTAGCTTAATAACTAACAAAATTTCCTGTCTATGAGACCAGACATTTGGACTTTGTGTTTTGAAGAGAAATGACAACACTTACCTCAAATACTTTCCCCAAAATCTTTAAAGCCATCGCTCGTTTCTTGAGTTCTTCCTTCTTCACATTGCTTTCTTGTAGCACCTGAAAGATTAAATAGAAGCAACTCGAGTGACACAAAAAAGTCTTTCCAGAATAAGGCCTAGCAACATAAGCAGAGGATGCATGCTACTAATAAGTTAGAATAAAATATACTATGAAGAAAAATAATATGAGGCTTACCAATTGGCACACATGCAAAAGAGTTACTTCAATGTCTACAACGTTTAGTTTCCACAACGAATTCATTAGTGTTTCTCTGTTTAATCTTAGATGTGATTCAACGTCATTTTCAGGGCCACTACCATCCATTTTAAACTGGCGACGAGCATCTTCTTGAAGTTGCAGCAGTTGAAAAGCACCTAAAAACACCAGTATACGCCACCACATTATGATGCACATATGACAAGGAGGGGAGAAGTAGGATCTTCAGTGTACCTTTTGCTGCTGTGAGCTGTGATTTCCAGAAATGACCTTTGTTGCGAACCCACTCGGCCATAAATGGAACTCCCAAGTAAATTGCTTTCTTTCCAAGCTCTTGGGCTGCCTGTCTTGTGTATATGTATCCAATAGTTTGAAGAATCTCAGCTCCAAATGCTGTTAAGAGAACAGAAAAGCAAGCATAAGTTTAACACATAGATCCGCCTCTGGGTATTGCCATTAGGTAAAACTAAGCTTGAAGAAATGCAAGAGAAGTAGTCAACTGACCTGCTTGTGAAAGCCGTTCAGCTTCAGATTCAGCACGTCGTAGAAATCCTACTCTGTCACCACGAACGTATTGTTGAAGAAAATCTTTGAGTAACCAGGCAAGTTTTTCTTCCCTTTCCTTTTGGACACCCTTCATAACACAGTACTATTATTATATAGTGAATCAACTGAAAAAAGGTAATAATGTAAACTAAAGAGAACCAGTATATATGTTCCCTTTTCTATAGAACATTTTGTCCTAAAAAGATATCTTCAAGAGCAAGGACTTCAATAATACGTTTTCTTGACAGATTTCTTACAAAGAAACTACCAACAAGTGGAAACATAACTTGTATGTTATCGAAACTTTCTGACATACTTGCCTTGAGTCTATCATGGATTTTCTCAGGGTTGTCATTTTCGCCAACTAATTCAGAGGAAGCCATTGATGCCACAGAAAGATGTCCGATGTAGTCTTCAAAAAGTTCGCTCCCAAAGAGGAGTGCAAACACAGCAGTTGGATCAAGCATAGTTTCCCTACAAAGAGGACATCAAAAATAGTACTAAAGTTCATGTAGCCTTAATTTCTTGATATCTTAGAACATCTTTTCTCATAGAAATTTTTCTAAGAAAGCTTCATTCTTTAATAGCTGGCCTAGATGTCCTTCCCTAAAGATGATGTTAAAATGCCTAGAGGCATCCAACAAAAGCTTGAGATGTACAATATGTAGAATGGCCAAACACATTGAATTCAGCAATTACCTGGAGACACAAGACTTGCCATTTTGATCATATACATTTCTTTGTACTGGATCACTCAAAACCTGATATGCCTCCCCTAATTCCTGTTTGTTACAATTTAAGACATCAAAAAGAATAATAGATAATTGTTTTCCAGAAAAGTAAATATAAATAAGCAATAAGCAATGGGCTTGCCTGAAATCTTTGTGCAGCAAGAGGATCATCTGGATTTTTATCAGGGTGAACTTGCCTGGCCTGCACCAGAGGATGAACGGAGATTTTCGATATCATTCAACAAGCGCAAGAAATCTTTCTTTTTGCTTTTCTCTTTTGCTTTCTTTGATTGGAAGAAAGTGAAGCTTTTTCAGAATAACAGAAGCTACAACTGCTCTAGTTTCCTCTTGTTCAATGCAATCTAGATCAGAAAATACTTAAACTATCCCATATCCTGTTTTAAAACATCCAATACTAATTTGGAACTTCCTAAGAACAGTCCAAATTACACTAAAGAAGATGCCAAGTTCTTTCATGAATTTACTAAAATTACTATAATGCATCCTGTAATGGAAACTTCAGCGGCTGTTCAAGCAAACATTTCCTTTCAACAGATCAGAGAGGATGATACAGTTTCCACAACCATTTGTCCTTCAAGTCAGAGCAAAAGTTGGTATATTAAACTGTCAAAGCAAATAAACCTTCATTTCTAGAATAAACATTCCATGAATTACATTACTTGGATCTATTTATCAAATCCTACAAGTATTGACAGATGAACTTTAAACTATAACAAAGTAAACAAATCAACGGCATCACTAAGTAAAGCTACATAAAATCCAATTTTAGAAAGTAAAAAGAATAAGGCAGAGGTTCGAAAACCTTGAGATAATAGGCCTTGCGAATCTCCTCTTCAGATGCTGAAGGACTAACACCAAGAACATCATAATATTCAGTTTCTTTCACCATTTTCTTTTTCCGAAATCCCAAATAATAAACTGCTCTTGTAGCTCTTCCAGAAAAGATAAAAAAGAAGTTAAAAGAACTTCACAAATTTTATGATCAAGAAAACTTCAAAGACGAAGAAGAATGGAAAAGGAAGAGGTGGGGTGAGGGGTTTTAGGGGGGGTGGGGTCTGATGAAAAGAAGAAGACGGGGATGTCACAGAAGAATGAGAGTCACCCCACGAGACTAATCTGCCTTTCCAGTTCTGAACAAGGATTAAACTAATTGCTTTATGAAAGCTTTTCGCGGGAGAAAAACAGTATTTTAACTGTCACTTTGTGGCTTTGATCATTCCATCAACTATCTTTTGAAACTTCCCTTTTTGAGTGATGGGCTGTGGGCTTTGGTTCTCTTTAATGGGCTTTATTTAGATTTGTTTGGGGGCCCATTTGTTGGTGGAGTTTTGGACCTACCAATACCATATCCAATTGTCTAGTCACTAACTACAATGAAGAACACGTAGTTTTTATGTTCAGTTTTCTTTCTTTTTTGGGTGAATAATAGCGTCTATCCTTAACTTTCTCAAGTGGACCAAAATATAGATATATATACAGAGCACTTAAAATTTTAAGTCCAAATGTGTACTGCCTCTTGACACGATATAACCTAATAAACCAGAAAGATATAATCACGTGGTAGAAAAATACAGTCGTGGCTTTCCTCAACGCAATACAAGGATAACTGATCCAAGCATTTTTTATTTTTCACAATGATATAAGCAGGTAAGATAAGAGGTAATGTCACAATAGAAGAATTGCAATGCCTCTTCCTCTAGAGGGCACCTTACCATGTTTCAAAAACTAACCACAAGTTAAATTAACTCTTCAATCAACCGAGATTTCATTAGATTGAACGAGGGGCGGCTCAATAAGTTTGGTGGCCTAAAGCCAAGCTTTAACGAGAGACCCTAAATTTAAAAAAATTAATATTTATTTTATTTGAAATCTATTTTTTAATATTTTGATATGTAAAATCATACATAATTTTCTAAATTACTATTGATGTGAATGTTAAAGTTACTAGACTACACAAATTATTCATAATTATTTTTAATTACCAATGCACCCATTTCTCTTCTTGTAATAAACAAAATTGGTTTAAAATTTTATTTATTTTTCAATCATATACACACCATAGAATTTAGTGGGTCTATTTATTGTGTATTATATACAACTGATCATCATGTATGTACATGTATATTCAAATATATTTTGTCATTGCCTGGTTAGTATAGAGTTCGATCGACTAACTTAAGAGTGCACAATGTGTAGGCATTTAATTAAAGCAAAGTTGAATTAGACAATGTAAAGTCTCCGAGGAACTTCAACTTCAATCATTAATAGTTGCAAAATCTCCATACATTTGGTGCAACGAATTCATTAAAATTGGGATGTAGTAAATACTTTTAGAATTTAGAAAAGGTACCTAATTTAGATTTTTCAATTTACTCTACTTTGTTTATTCGGTTGTATTATTAAATATTTTTTTCTCTAATTTTAATGTCAATTATTTCAAAAATAATGGACCAAGAAGAACAACAAGTGATTTAAATAAAAAGAATTTGGGAGATTTTGGATTACTTAACAGATCAAGGGGTATTTTTAAAAGTTTGCTGAATGTAGGGATAAATTTGGCCCGATAGTATAACGGTAAAGGTAAATTTGGCCTGATAGCATAACGGGGGTTAAATATATACAATATATGAAAGTAGAGAGTATATTTGGCCCTTTTCCCATTTAACTAAGGGCCCGTTTGTACATAAAATTTGGTTGAAGATTTTTTAAATTTTTTCTATTTTTTTCCGAAATTAGCGTTTGTTCATAAAATTTTTAATTTTCACTTGAAGATGCATTTTGAAAATTTTCAAAAATTTGAAAAACTGCAAAAAGCTGTTTTTCAAAATTTTCACTCAAATCACTCACAAAACTTCAAAAACAACCCAAACTGAAATTTATGTCCAAACACAACTCTAAATTTCAAATACCATTTTCACTTGAAAAATATTTTCACCATTTTTTCGAATTTTACAATTCTTATGTCCAAACGCCTACTAAATATTCTATTGTGGGTAAAATTTGGGGCCCCTAAAAGAGTGAGGCCTAAAGCAAATGCTTTAGTTACTTCACCCGTCAGTCGGCCCTGGATTGAACCCTACCTTTCAAAGAACAATAGTAATTTGTTTTTTTTCCTGTTTTTCGGTTTTTATTACAAAGAAATTCGAAAACAGTCTCTCTATCCCTCCGAGCTATGGGTAAGGTCTGCGTATACTCTAACCTCCCTACACCTCACTAGTGGGATTTTACTGGGTTGTTGCTGTTGTTTCATCTGAAACCAAACCAAAAAATCAAAATTTTCAGTTCCTTTCGATTTTTGACTTAATCTGAATAGTGCGGACCTCTAATAATAGTTATCTATTGGTATGACATGGATGCAATGGTAAAATTGTCTCCGTATGACCTATAGGTTAGGGGTTCGAGCCGTAGAATCAACAACTGATGCTTGCATCACGGTAGACTGCCTACATCATACCCTTAGAGTGCGACCTTCTTCGGACCCTGCGTGAACATGAGATGCTTGATGTAGCGGGCTGCCCTTTTTATGACATGGAAGAAGTGGTCAATTATCTCGACCACATTATCCTGGCCCTGATTGTCATTTCCTCTCTTAATCGAACTAGGCTCTCCTTGTAATTGAAAACCCAACAACGGCCGTGGGTAAGGTCCTACTCAAATCCAAGATCTGTAACTTCTTTTGTTCTAGGGTCATATAGCACCAGCTGTGAAGTTTCAGAGATTTCGAAAATCATCTTATCATCCTCCCAGATGCCGCGAGGCCAATGCGCATCTATTAGAGGTTGAACAATAAGAATTTTGGTCCAACTACCTTCTTTTTTCATTACCCACACATCATATATGGATGTTATTGTTATTCCCGATCAATATTGCTGTATTTGTAAATATTAATTCTGCAAAATAAAAGTTAAC
>AWOL01S0037551.1:62017-82965 GCA_000715115.1 Nicotiana otophora | reverse complement strand
ACAAAATGGTATCTAAAAGCTACATAATAGAGCACAAAAAGACGATATTGAAAGGGATTCAAAAGTCGGCATTCACAATAGTGCAAGGCCATAAAACTTGACGGCCTTAGACAGCGCAAGGAACTGTCCAGCGCGGCAAGGTCGTCACCCCTAAAGGCGCAAGGCAGAGTGACGTTGGCGCCTCTGATGGCGCCCCAACGCTGACTAGGCTTTTTCGAGCAGTTGTGAGTCCCAATTAGCTATGGACTTGGTTATTTTAACATGGACTTTATCCTGAAGTATAATTACCTCCTAAACTTAGTAATTAGGGGTTTAGATATTATTTGGGAGGTGAGGCTGCTGGAACAATTGCAAGCATTGAATTACAAGAGTTTTTTCTTCTGTTCTTCCTTAGTTTGAAGATTAATACTTTCAATTATTAACGTGATTGTTAGCATGACTATGCGTAGCTATATTTCTATTTATAGTTTGATTGAACTTTCTGAAGGATGAATTATCATTACATTCTAATTTAATTTTGTTTGATTTTCTCCACATGTTCAACTACATACTTATTTTAGTTGATTTAATGGCCTTCAATTAGTTGTGCCTATTTATTATGTATTACTTAAGAAAGAGTACATGTTTAGGTACTTGTTGAATAACGTTACTCCTAAAGTATATGAGAGATCAATATGACGAGTTTAAAGGTGAGTTTAAAGGTAAAAAACCTTGACATGATCTTATTGAGTGGTAAGAAAAGTGGAACTAGCGTAATTCGAGAGAGTGCGTCTATTAAATTATCGTAGTTACTCAAAAGAGAATTACTATAAATAAAGTGCTTAGAATCAGTAGAGAATAATTAGATGAAATTATAGGAGACATAGCGCGAAGGATTCCGACATTTGAGGAAATCATAACTCTAAACTTTTTCAATCTTGTCTACAATACTTTGCTTTGTTAGTGATAATTTACTGCATTGTTTTATTACTCGCTTTTAATAAATAAACCATCAAAAATAGTTCTTCGCTACTTCTAGAAATTGATTGCTTGAATTCTTGTGAGACGAATAGTTGTGATTAATAGGTTAATTTCTAGTGGGATTTGTATCCGGACTCTAAACCAGATTATATTTGCAACGATCACTAGACCTTTTAGGAGGCATAATTGGACGTGATCAACTACCAACTGATTAACATCTAAAATCATGAGTATAAATTCATGACAATGTACGTTGAAATCCGAAGTTCCACCTAGAAGGAAATATATTCAAGTTCATATTCCTGAACATATATTTCTTTTGCACATAGTTACTGGGAAGGTTCAACTATGCATGCAGTTTGGTCAAAGTAATTCAAATTTATGGTACTGTAGTTCAAATTATAACCTCTTAACCACTGAACTGTCAGTTTGAAGATAACTAATTTGATTATACATTTAAAATTTTAAATCGTGTAACTCCTGAATTGTCTTTATCCTTTCGTTATTATCGTCCTCTACGTGTTCATTCATTTGGACCCAAGAGGATCGTCACAAGACGCAAAGTTCTAAATTAAGAACTTGGGTGGTATTAATGTTACTGCAAATTTGGGCCTTACTGACGTCTGATTGCTGATTGGGCTGATTGGGCTGCAAGATGAAGGGACATTTTCAGTAAAAATTGCATGGGACACCCTATTTGGTCGCCCCTTTTTAACTTATACCCGTTTTATTTTTACGTTTGCATCCGTACCTATTTTTTTATTAAAAGTATTTTAAAAAGATGATTTTACCCTTTCTTTAATAAAAGACTATTGACAAACTGCAGGACAAAAACTTAAGCATGTTTAGGCTGAAGTTTTAGCAAATAAACTAAAAAACTTCAGCTTGTTTTGACTGAAGTTTCGGATAAAACTCAGGACAAAATTGTAGACTGCGTTACAAAATTTTAGCATGTTTTGGTATGAAATTTTAACAAATGAACTAAATAACTTCAACATGCATTGGCAAATACTCTTTAGAAAATTACATACTGCAAGACAAAAACTTAAGCATGTTTAGTCTGAAGTTTTAGCAAATGAACTAAACAAATTCAGCCTATTTAGTCTTAAGTTTTAGCAAATGAACTAAATAACTTCAGCATGTTTTGTCTGAAGTTTTAGCAAATGAACTAAATAACTTCAACATGCATTAGCAAAAACTCATTAGAAAATTACATACTACAAAACAAAAACTTAAGCATGTTTAGTATGAAGTTTTAGCAAATGACCTAAAAAACTTAAGCATGTTTAGTCTGAAATTTTAGCAAATGAACTAAATAACTTAAGCATGTTTAGTCTGAAGTTTTAGCAAACGAACTAAATAACTTCAGCATGTTTAGTCAGAAGTTTTAGCAAATGAACTAAATAATTTTAGCATGTTTAGACTGAAGTTTCGGATAAATTTATGGCAAAACTATAGACTGCGGGATAAATAACTTCAGCATGCACTAGCATGAAGTTTTAGCTTCAATGTGAAACAATTTCATGCTATAGTAGCATGAAGTTTTAGCTTCAACATGAAACAACTTCATGCTACATTAGCATGAAGTTTAGCTTCAAGGTGAAACAACTTCATGCAAGTGTGATTCTGAAGATGAATCTGGACAAGTTTCTGATTGTTTTATTAAGTTGCTGAGAGAAGAGGATGAGATCGTTTTATATCTTTTGTCAGGGGTGTAATTGTCATATTATTACGGATTTTTTGTGAGATGGCTACCAAATCAATAATTTTAAAAAATAGAGTATAAGTTAAAATGTGGCACAAATATAGGGTACGACTGCAAATCCCCCATATTTTCATATATAATCACTTTTAAGCCCACCATCGAAGTTATACTCGCATTACACAAAATTTGACAAAGTGTATCCGTTCGGATCTAAAATAGTTCTATCTCTTCAATACAACTTCAAAAATTAAATCTGAAGTTCTACTATGCAACTTCAGAAATTCACATCTAAAGTAATTCAATCTCAACAATGCAACTTCAGAAATTAAGTCTGAAATTTTTATATCTTTCAAATGCAATTTCAGAAATTTGAATCTTAAGTAGTTCAATCTAATGAATGCAACTTCAGATTTCGAATCTTAAGTTCTGAAAGATAAACTTCTTATTCAAATTTCAATAATCCAATACACGTTTCAATGCCCACATTTACTCCAAATTTGTGGGTTTGGAGTCACAAGATCTTCTCTTTCACTGTGTCTCAATATTTCTAATTACTTTTCATATTTTCTTATAAAACCTAAAACTCGCGCCTTATACAACCCTTCGAACAAAATCAATAGATAAAGCTACCAAACTACACAAAATAAAACTGAAAATCTCCTATTTGCGCTCAACCTTGTAGAGTTGTAAGCTATTTTATATAGAGTAGGAGTAAAAAACGTAAGATTATCACTAATAATAAAGCACTAAGAATTAGGCTATAGATAAAACATTACTAAAGAAATTGAAATTGTGTCGTTATAGTAAATGTAGTGATAAAAATAGTGTGAATTTAATTTATCCAAATAATATCAACACAATTTGCACGACATTTAAAAAAATAAACATTGTGGTTTGAGAAAATAAAGTACCAAACTGTCGATTTTTAATTTGGTATTCTTTTTAAATAAATGAAGAATAATGGTAAGAAAGTTAAGTCAAGTGGAAAGCTAATAAAACTCACCTAAAAAATTAATAATATCATTCACTAATTTGTTTTCTTTTAACATAACACACACACATCTGTGTATATATATAAACACACCCTCTCTTTCAATATTTTTTCTACCATGATAATTTTATAAACTTATAATCAAAATATTAAAAACCAAATTGTTCTTTTATTAGTTTTGTTATAAAATATGCCAACACTTTTTAAAATGTTATTTTATATTATATGCAATAAGCAACCAATTACATATTTATTTTTGTATAAAATGTTCGTTGGTCCCATTTGTCATTATTAATATGACTCTATATATATATATATATATATATAGAGATATATGTATAGATACACACACACACACACACATGCGCACACGCACACACACACACCCATTGTGCCATGCAACCCGATGCACATATATGCATATATGCTACAAACAACTACGGCGTATCTCACAACGTACATAAAAAAGAACTAAAACATATATATTCTCTAAGACAAACCAATAAAAATTAAAAGGGAAATATAATTCAAGTAAAGACAAATGAACAAACAAAGGCATGAGACAAGTAATAGGATCAATTTAATAATATGTTGAGCATNATTTACATTCAGATCGGCAGTTTGAGGTCATGCGTAGCTATGTATGGTGTATTATGACTTGCGTGTATCTTTATTTTTGTTTTCGAGTTGTTCGAAATTGATTTGGAAGAATGATTCTTAAATAGGAAGCTTTAAGTTGGAAGAGTTGACCAAGTATAACTTTTGTATATTTAACCTCGGATCGGAGTTTTTATGGTTATGTTAGGTCCAGATGGTGATTTTGGGCTTGAGCATATGCCCGCATTTGTATTTGGATATTCCTAGAAGGTATCAGCACTATTTGGCAAAATTTGGCAAGTTGAAGGTTTGGAATGTTCATAAGTTTGACCGAGAGTTGACTTTCATCATATCGAATACGAATTTTAGTTTCGGGAGTTGGAATAGGTTCATTGTATTATTTGAAACTAGTGTGCAAAATTTGAGGTCAGTCCGAGTTGATTTGAAAAGGTTCGGCACGAGTTTTGAAGGCTGGGTCAGTTTCGCTTCTGCGAAGTTCTTTCCGCAAATGCAATGGTGGAGGGTCTCGCATATGCGAGTTGAATGTCATATTTGAGACTGTGAAGAATTTGGGACAGGCTCGCATTTACGAGGTTTTGACTGCCCTGAGTTCGCATTTGCGATAATTTCATCGCTTTTGCGATATGAGCAGGCTCAGAGACGTTTTTCTTTAGCGAAGTGTTGATCCCTTTTGCAATCATCTCAATTGCGAATGTAACGACCCGACCGGTCATTTTACTTTCAAGAACTCTGTTCCCCTAAATAAGACTCCTCGTATGTGCTTTTCCTATTTTATGACTTACGGGGATGGTTAGTTCGGGATTTGGAAGGGTTCGGGTTGAAATCAAAACACTTGGTTCCTTAAGGTTGGCTAAAAAGGCTAAGTTTGACTTAGGTCAAAATTTTGAGTAAACGACCTCAGATTCGAGATTTGATGGTTCCAGTAGGTTCGTATGATGATTTCGGACTTGGGCGTATGTACGGATCAGGTTTTGGATGACGCGGGAGCGTTACGACGCTTAATAGTGAAAGTTTGTTCTTTGAAGGTTTTGAAATTTTTTAAATTTGGTTTGGAGTAGATTTTTGTTATATCGAGGTCCAAATGGGATTCCGAGATCAGGAATAGTTTCGTATGGTGATTTAAAACTTGCACGTAAAATTTGGTGTCATTCCAATTAGTCTAAGTATGATTCGGCGCGTTCAGAGCAATTTGGAAACTTGGAGTTCCTATTTTGATTCAATTTGGTTTTGGGGTGTGATTCTTTATTTTGTTGTTGTTTTAAGCGTTTCGAGTGTTCGAGCAAGTCCGTATTATGTTTATTGACTTGTTGGTGTAGTTGGACGGGATCCGGAGGGGCTCAGGTGTGTTTCAGACCGCCCGGAGTTAAGTTGAAAACACTAGATTTTCTGTTATGGTTTCCTTCTTCGTGAACGCGGACAAACCCTCGCGTTCACGGTGAAGGATTTGGGGACTGGAGGTTTTTTCCCTTCGCGTTCACATACGCAGGGACGCGTTCGCGGAGGCCTGGGCCCTTTGGTCTTCGCGTTCGCATTGAGCAGGTCGTGTTCGCGTAGAAGCCTGGGCCTGGGCAACCCAGTTGCCTTACGCGTTCACGTGTTAGGCCCCGCGTTCGCGAGGAGTAGGCGGCCCAGTGCATCGATTTCACATGGGTCCTCTCACGTTCGCGTAGAGCCTTTTCCTGGTTTCTTCAGTTTAGCCATCGCGAGAGCTTGGCCGCGATCGCATATAAGGACCCCTGGGCAGAATCATCTTTTAAAAAAATGAGACTTACGCTATTTTGGCTCATTTGCTTTCATTGTTGGGCGATTCTTGGAGCTCTTAGATAAGGGATTTCACCTAGCACTTTGAGGTAAGTAATTTTCACACAATGTGAGTTTAATACATAGTTCATGGGTAGATTATAACATGTAAATTAGTAAAAACCATGGGTTTAGGTGAAAACCTAGGTTTTTGACAAAAATGAGATTTAACCACGGAATTTGTTATGGAATTTAGTAAAAATCATATATTTGAGTTCGTGAGATTATGGGTAACAACTTTCTTCGAAAATTTATGGAATTCGAGCACGTGGGCCCGAGGGTGAATTTTAGGAATCATGTATTTAGGGTTGGGTAATCCCTTCAATAGTTGGAATATGAACTTTTGAACTTATATTGATTTATTATTAAACAATTTGACTAGTTTTGGATTGTTCGGCACTAAATTGAGGGTTTGAGTACAATCTTGGACCGGAAAGTAGGCTTTGAGACGAGGTAAGTCTCTTTTCTAATCTTGTAAGAGGGAATTAACTCCATAGGTGAATTAATTAACGTCTATTTTCTATTTGTGGGGACTACGTACGCACGAGGTAATGAGAGCCCGTACGAAGCTAATAATTATGCTATTTTTCGGATAGTCTAGGACCCATATCATGCTACACTTGAGATGTTTGCACCTTTACTGGTTAATTTAATTGCTTAAGACATATTGGAAATCAATAAAAGAATTTTTAAAAGGTTAAATTTCTCTTATTTGGAGTCGTGAGTGGAACACTGGACTGTTATTGAGAATTTGTGTTTCTTTAGAGTATTTCCTATTTGTGGAGCGGGCCGAACGCCTCGGTAGAAAATAGATGCATCTATGGTTCGTGTCGTTCGACCCTCGGTAGTGTACAATTTAAATATTATGTTGGATCGGGCCGTACGACCTCAACATGATTTGCGTGATACATCTTTGGATCCAATTATATTTGATATTGCTTCATTGGCTTGAGATGTAAATTGTTAAATGATGGAAAATGAATTAGGGATTTAATATTTATGAAAGAAGTAATTACTGCTTCCTGTTGTGGAGTTTTAGTATTTTTCATGTAATCCATGCTTAAAAATTATAATTTTGATATATTATTGCTAGCCCATAGTAAGTGTCGCAGTCCACCCCTCGTCACTACTTCTTCGAGGTTAGACTGGATACTTACTGGGTACATGTTCTTTATGTACTCAGGCTACACTTCTGCACTTAAATGTGCAGGATCTGAGGCAGGTGCATCTGGGTATCAGTCCGGCGTGCACGCTTGATCCCAGTTATGAGACTACAAGGTGAGCTGCCCTTCCGAGCCTTTCTGCAGCAGTCGGAGTCTTTCCCCTTCTTTTTTTTTGTTGTCATTGTTCTGTCTTATCTTTCAGACAATAAAGCAAAAATCTTTTGTATATTCTACTGGTATCCCATACACTTGTGACGCCAGGTCTTGGCACACACTAGTAGAGTTGTGGTTTTGGCCTTATTTCTACGGTTATGATTGCATTTAGCTTCCTTCATTTTAATTACTCTAAATCTGTTACATATTAAATATTTTAATTAAGGAAAGTTATTTACTTGGAAAAAACTTATTAAAATGGGAAATCACTAGATTGTTCACTGTTGGCTTGCCTAGCGACGATGTTGGGCACCATCACGGCCTAAAATAGAATTGGGTCGTGACAATATGGTATCAGAGCACTAAGTTCACGTAGGTCTCACAAGTTATGGGCAGGCCTAATAGATTCTTGCGGATCGGTGCGGAGACGTCTGTACTTATCTTCGAGAGGCTATAAGGTGTTAGAAAACTACTCTTTATTCATCTCCTATCGTGCAGTTGATGGTGTACTAAGCTTCTTCCTCTTATTCTCTCACAGATGGTGAGAACGCACACGACAGACATTCCAAACCAGGGAAGGGCTACTCCCCCTATTGCTAGAGGGCGAGGCAGAGGCCGGGGGAGGTCAGCCGCCCGAGGTAGGGGACGAGGACATCCCCGAGTTGCCCCAGTTGTACCACCAGTGGATACAGTAGAGGATCGTTGAGGAGCATGGCGAGGTGCCCGCAGCAGAGATTTCATGTCAGCACCGGGCTTTCAGGAGGTCATGGGCCGTATGCTACGATTCATGGATACTATGATCCAGGCTGGTTTATTTCCAGCACACCTAGCCACATCTTAGGCGGGAGGGGGAGCACAGACCCCTACTGCTCAGGCTCCCAGGCATGCGGCTGCCGTATATCAGACCCCGGGTGCACTACCCGTGGGAGGTGCCCAGCAAGTTGCAGCAGCGGCACCTGAGCCTGATGTTATAGCCCGTAGTGTTGTACGTTGGATTTGTCGTAAGATATTGATATCGGCTCAAGGACAAGATTTGTTACATTTCGCATTTTCGTACGTTAAAGTTTCATCGTAAGTTAATCGATGTAGGCTTGGGGATGGGATTATTTTTGAGGTTTAAGCATTTATACTATTTGTAACAGGCGACAAGTAAGTTCCGTGAAGGTTAAAGGGTAAACGAATCAAAGAAAATGAGTTTCGTTGAAGGTTGTCAATTTGGGATAAAATACGGTCCGAGCTATAATCCCCGGTATTTATGGACTAGTGGCATATAAGGTACCACATGAGCATGATAGTAGGGTAAATAAAGTGTGTTAAAAGTGAGTAGTATTTTAAGTAATTTGAGATAATTCTTAATTATGTGGATAATTAAGTAATTAATAATTTTTTGTAGGAGATTAGCTAATTAATCATAAATTTTGGATAAGCTTAATCTCCCCCCCCCCCCCCCCACGTGGAAGCAAACTACCCCAAATTAGTAACTCTTAAACTTAAGGGAGATTTTGCAATTTTAAGGGAGTATGATGCAATCTTTCTCAAGAATATCATACGGATTTTTTCCTATTCCGATCTTGCCATCGCGTGTTTTGTCGTGTGTTAGAGGGATTGTCAAGAGAACCGGCTCAGGTATGTTAGGATATCCCTTCTTTCTTTTTGGCATGATTCACACGATACAAACGAAACGAGTAAAAGCACAACTTTCATAAATGATTCTATTCATAGAAGTACTAGGGGTACTTATGTTCTTGATTCCCCATGTGAATTATTATTATATCTTCTGTTCATGGGTCTCAAAAAAATACGTAGTTGATAAAATTTATCCGAAGGCATGTTGATTTTATAACATTCCGAGAAATCTTATTAACGTATTTCTTACGCATTTCATTCATTTATACATGTACATTGACCCATGACTGGATGGCGTTATATACGCGTATATTATATGTATATGGGATATGGGAAAAGGTTATGACGTTATATATGCACCACCACCTGATCAGCTGGTATATGTTGATGATTTTGCCCACAGTGGCTGAGATGATATGATGGGATGCCCTCAGAGGCTTGATTATGTTATGTACGCATATACCTATGCATGGTATGACATTTATACGCATATGCATGATATTATAAACATGAAATGATTCACAGAGCGATTTAGACTTACAGGTGAATTCCTTTACTCCATGTTTCATTTATGTCTTTTATGGACATATTTTCATTCCTTACATACTCCGTACATTATTTGTATTGACGTCCCTTTTGCCGAAGGACACTGTGTTTCATGCCCGCAGGTCCCGATAGTCAGGTTGAGAGTCCTCCAAGTAGTCTATCAGCTCAGCGTAAGGTGTTGGTGCGCTCCATTTGCTCCGGAGTTGCTTATTTGATCACTATGATTTGGACATATATTGATTAGTATGGCGGGGCCCTGTCCCGACCTTTATGGTATTTATCTACTCTTAGAGGTTTGTAGACATATGTCATGTACATGAAAGATTATATGGCCTTGTCAGCCTATGTTCAGTGTACGAGTGATCATTTTGGTCTTATAGGCCTGTATGTCATATGTATAAGTTTGTAATACATATTGGGTCGTCCGATTTTGAGTATTTCCTCATGTTTTATTCTACTTATCTCACGACAGCCTCTCCGTCTCATTTACCTATGATAGTTTGATACGAAAGATACATTACGTTGGTACTCGGTTGAGTAAGGTACCGGGTGCCCGTCGCGGCCCATCGGTTTGGGTCGTGACAAAAGTGGTATCAGATCAGTTCCGTCCTAGGAAGTCTACAAGTTGTGTCTAGTAGAGTCTTGTTTATGGGTGTATTGTGCACCACACTTATAAGCAGGAGGCTACAGGGCATTTAGGACTGTCACTCTTTCTTCTTACTCTAGATCGTGTGGTAGAGCTCACTTGTAAGAATTAAGACTCCTAAATTCTATTTTATTCATAATAAGACGATACCTACATCTAGAAAGATAGTTGGCAAGAGATTGCATGTGGATGTGTAAGAGTTGAGTCAGAGGAACGCAACTTTGCATGATGCTTATGATGAGTACATGTAAGGTTTTCAGCAGATCATGTGTGTACTAAGACGTGTAAGCTTCATGTTAAGGAGCACTAAGGTAAGAATATCTATCCACCCATATGGTGAAAAGAAATGAGAGATTTAAAAGGTAGATACAAGTTTCAACAAGTAAAAGAAGCAAGGTGAAGAAGGGTACGAGGTGCCCAGTTAATGAAGATTATCAGTATTTACAATTCAGACAGAGAAATATAAGCCTTTTGAGTTACCTTCAACAATAATATATGTATGTACAATTGGCCACACCCATCTCAGTTATGTCCTATGGGAGCTAACAGATATGGTTTAAGAGAAGGACGGGATATCAGGATCCGGCTGGGGTTAGAGTAACCCAAAATGGTGGATGGATTATTTGCATTAGTTGACATTTCCGAAGGATATTGCAAATGTGCTAATAGATCTCCTGTTGAGACACCCAGATGGTGCACTCTAAAATAGTACAACTAGATATGAGTACTACAAAGATAGGCACTGGAAGCCTGGAAGGGATAAATATTATCTTAGTGTGGCTCCCGTCCCTAGTAGAGAAAGAATGTTAGGACCCGAAGAGCCAGTAGATGGAGCAAGGGAAGCTAAAAGCAAAAAAATGTCTTGTTGAAGTTTCAGAATAAAGTGATAGAAAAACAATATTAGCAGGGAAATAAGAAGAGAGATAATGAAGAATTATGAGTAAGATGTGATACATGGATGACAACGGTAAATAAAGTGAAGGAAAAGACGAGAGGTGACAGGCCTTGAGACAACAAAAGAGTATAGGCCATAAAGTCATATCCTCATTTCGAGAAATAAGTTCGTGACTCCATCGCGACTACCAAAAAGAAAAGCTAGACCCAGAATAATAGAAATCAGTATGGGCTGGTGAACAAGATAAAGTAAACATAAATTAGGGAGTGAATGATTTGATAATTGTCGGCATCATGAGAATTCCAAAGATTGCATTCTGGCGATAATATAATGGACGACAGAAGAATAACCTTTAAAGGTCATTCAGGAAAACGCTTTCCTAAAGCAAGAAATGTGAGAAAAGTTAAGCTTAAGGGACTATGTGTGCCACTTATACTAGGTGTCACCCTCGGGAGTAAGGAATTTTGTTATTCTTGGTACAGAAGGAATTACGCAAGGCAAGTAAGGGTCATCGGTGATGTGAAAAGACGCCAAAGATGAAGAGGTAAAACATCTATACGTAGATCATCGTAGCACTAAATCTTAGTACTCCCCTAAAGGGGGGAATATAAAGTGCTGTGACATTAAGTCAGGATTAAGTGGTTCAAGTAACTATGGAATGGTAAAAGAAGAATGCGATCAAAAATGAGAAAGGAACGAGATTGCACTTATTCAAATACCACAAATATGCTATGATTCTAGAATATTATGCAAACACGACGTCAAAGAGAGGAAGTAAGGGTTCCTGCCCGAGATATTATTGATAAATAAGGAGTCTGATTATTGGACCCAAAAAATTATAGAACTCATGATTGAGAACGTTGCAGAATCACTCTTGATATCAGAGGTAAAAGAGAGATAGTACAACAACCATATTCTATAACGGTTCTGCAATAAAGCTAGTTAGAAGAGTATCGGCCTCATAAGAAGTCAGTATAAAGCTCCCACCGGATTGTGTATGCGCCAGAGGTGCAAGTATTATAATAGAGCTTCAAGTTGTGGGTGTGAATCATACCTATGTGGAAGGGGGTCATGAAAGAGATAGAAGATGTGATGCGAGATTTTAAGGTAAGTAAGGTAAAGGTGGACAACGTACGACATACTCAAATACAGAAGGTTGTGAATAGTCCATATTTCAGATAGAAGGCTAGAAGCGGTGGGATTCAATATCCAGCAATGATAGTGGCGTCGTTAATGGCATATTTTCTAGCCTATGGTTTCTATGTATTGAGAGGTCTAGTTAAAAGAGTAAAGAAGAGTTAGAGACGATGTGATGTCTTGCTTGATGTTCCAGAATAACACAAGAAAATCTATGGTGCAAGCAAGTTGAAGGAAGGTTGCGAGTAGTATAAATAGATATGTGTAGGTCGCAAGCTAAAGTATGGTAAAGCGACATGGTTCTAGGAAGACATGAGTAAGGATAAGAAAGGGCGAGTGAGAAGGTGACGAGAATGGATAAGTCCTCGGGATTAAGCCCATGAAAACAAGAGAGCTAATGACTTCTCTAAGTTATAGAAAGCTCAGTATATCCTGAATGAACTCAAAGAAGTCTAAGACTAATAGCATTTAGAAGAGATGGAATGATGCCCTGATAGTAAAATAAGGGATAAAAGGACTTAGATTTATACATATAGGTTAAGCAACGAGAGTAACCTGGAGTTTGGTAGCATCCCTCAGTAACAGTAAACCAAAGAGTTATGGTATAGTATGACCTACTTCGATGTAGTAAAGCCATAGATGCCCAGAGGGACATCTTGTCAAAATTCTGTATATGTTCACAAAGTGAGGCCTAGAGATAGGCTAAAAGCTGGAGGGAAGAATCGCATAGGCACACATATAAGAACAAAGTCGTACAGACTACATGATAGAAAGTAGTAATAGTTACGAGATTTGAAAGAATTCCGACCACAAGTCGTGGTTTGAGAAAGAGGCCTAAAGGTGGGAATGCCTTGCACTTTGGATTTATTCACAGAACAGTTGCCTAAATGGCAAGTACAGTATTAAAACCATTCATAAGAGCTATTCAGTTATAAGATAGATGACTGCATCAGTCAACATTCGAGGACGGATGTTCCAAAGGGGGGAATGATGTTACACCCCATAGTGTTGTACGTTGGATTTGTCGTAAGATAATTGACATCGGCTCAAGGACAAGATTTGTTACATTTCACGTTTTCATACGTTGAAGTTTCGTCATAAGTTAATCGATGTAGACTCAGGGATGAGATTATTTTTGAGGTTATAAGAATTTATGCTATTTATAACAGACGACAGGTAAGTGCCGTGAAGGTTAAAGGTAAACAAATCAAAGAAAATGAGTTTCGTTGAAGGTTGTCAATTTGGGATAAAATACGGTCCGAGCTATAATACCCGATATTTATGGACTATTGTCATACAAGGTACCACATGACCATGATAGTAGGGTACATAAAGTGTGTTAAAAGTGAGTAGTATTTTAAGTCATTTGAGATAATTGTTAATTATGTGGATAATTAGGTAATTCATAATTTTTTTGTGGGAGATTAGCTAATTAATCATAAATTTTGGATAAGCCTAATCCCCCTCCTCCCCCAACGTGGCAGCAAACTACCCCAAATTAGTGACTCTTAAACTTATATGGAAAGGTGGCAAAGTTAGAGGGTTATGTGGCTAAGTCACCACATGAAGTGGGGCCCACACCGATTCAAGTACAAGACCTCTCTAATTCAAAGAGATGTGCATATATCAAAATTGTAAGTACGGATCTTCAACAAATTAAAAACAAGATTTCTTAGCATCTTAGCAATGTGAGATTTTGTAATTTTAAGGGAGTACGGTGCAATCTTTCTCAAGAATATCATACGGATTTTTCCCTACTCCGATCTTGCCATAACGTGTTTTGTCGCGATTGTCGTGTGTTAGAGGGATTGTCAAGAGAACCGGCTCAGGTATGTTAAGGCTATCCCTTCTTTCTTTTTGGCATGATTCATACGATACTAACGAAACGAGCAAAAGCACAACTTTCATAAATGACACTATTCATATAAGTACTAGGGGTGCCTATGTTCTTGATTCTCCTTGTGAATTATTATTATATTTTCTGTTCATGGGTCTCAGAAAAATACGTAGTTGATAAAATTTATCTGAAGGCATGTTGATCTTATAACATTCCGAGAAATCTTATTAACGTATTTCTTACGCATTTCATTTATGTATACATGTACATTGACCCATGACTAAATGACATTATATACATGTATATTATATGTATATGGGATATGGGAAAAGGTTACGGCGTTATATATGCACCAATACTTGATCAGCTGGTATATGTTGATGATTTTGCCTACAGTGGCCGAGATGATATGATGGGATGTCCTGAGAGGCTTGATGATGTTATGTACGTATATACCTATGCATGGTATGATATTTATAAGCATATGCATGACATTTTAAATATGAAATGATTCACAGAGAGATTTAGACTTACAGGTGGATTCCTTTACTCCATGTTTCATTTATGTCTTTTATGAACAGATTTTCATTACTTACATACTGGGTACATTATTTGTACTAGTTTCCCTTTTGCTGGGGGACGCTGCGTTTCATGCCTGCAGGTCCCGATAGTTAGGTTGAGAGTCCTCCAAGTAGGCTATCAGCCCAACGGAAGGTGTTGGTGCGCTCCATTTGCTCCGGAGTTGTTTATTTGATCAGTATGATTTGGACATATATTGATTTGTATGGTGGGCCCTTGTCCCGATGTAACGATCCGACCGGTAGTTTCGAGAGTTATTGCCACGCTCCCTCATTGTCTGCTTCTTTTGTGCTTTATAGCTGTTATATGACTTATCGGGTCAGTTGGTTCGGGTCTGGAGAGAATTAGGGTGAATTGAGACACTTAGTATCTTAATTGAAAGCTTAAGTAGGAAAAGTCGACCGGATGTCAACTTATACATAAATGACTTCAGATTTGAATTTTGATAGCTCCGTTAGCTCCGTTGAGTGATTCTGGACTTAGGAGAGTGTCCGGATTGTGATTTGGAGGTCGGGAGTAGAATTAGGCTTGAAATGGTGAAAGTTGGAATTTGTAAAAGTTTGACCGGTAGTGGACGTTTTCATATAGAGGTCGGATTCCGATTTGGGACATTGCGGTAGGTTTGTGGGGTCATTTGTGACTTGTGTGCAAATTTTGAGGTTAATCGGACGTGATTTGATAGGTTTCGGCGTCGTTTGTAGAATTTGGAAATTTCAAAGTTCATTAGGCTTGAATCCGTGTGTAATTCGTGTTTTTGATGTTGTTTGAGGTAGTTTGAGGATTTGACTAAGTTCGTATGATATTTTGGGACTTGATGGTATGTTTGGTTGAGGTCCCTGGGGCCTCGGGTGAGTTTCGGGTGGTTAACGGATCATTTTTGGACTTTGGTTGATGGCTGATGTCTGCTGCTGTATTTTTCTGGTTTCCTTTTTCGTGTTTGCGAAGGGTGATTATGAGCTGGGAATTGTTTTTCTTCGCGTTCGCGAAGAAGATGACGCGAACGTGAAGGTGTGGTCTGTGTGTGCATCGCGAACACGGGAGTGGTGTCGCGTTCGCGAAGGTCAGAGTCAGTAAAGCATCGCGTTTGCGAAGAGTTAAATTGGGAGTCAGTCAAATTGGTCTATGCGAACATGAGAGGACTGTCGCGTTCGCGAAGAAGTAAATCTGGGCAACAGTATTTAATTTCAAAAACGAGGGTTTGAACCCATTCTTCATATTTTGAACTAGAGACCACGGATTTGGGCGATTCTTGAAGGGATTTTCGTGGAGTTGATTGGGGTAAGTGATTCTTACTTGGTTTTGGCTAAATTCCATGATTATGTCTTTAATTCCATCATCTAATTTGTGATTTGGGGTGGAAAATTGGGAAAAACGAGGAAGCATTCTTGAGTTAGATTTTTGAGGTTTTGAATGGGATTTTGTTATTGGATTTGAGTAAATTTGGTATGGTTATACTCGTGAGTGAATGGACTTTCGGTTTTTGTGACTTTTGTTGGATTTCGAGACGTGGTCCCAGGGGCCAGGTTTGGGCTGATTTCAGATTTTGGCTATAATTTCATATTTTTTCTTGTGGAATTGATTTCCTTTAGCCTATATTGATTGTATTGTTCTGCTTATGGCTAGATTCGGGATGTTTGGAAACGGATTTGAGAGGCAAGGGCATTTTGGAGTAGAATTTAGCCCGGATTGAGGTGAGTAACACTTTCAAACTTGGTTCTGAGTGTTCGAAACCTCGAATTATGTGTTATGTGATTGGTATTGAGGTGATGCACATTCTAAGTGACAGGAGTGAGGGCGTGCACCGTGAGAATTGTGACCTGGTTGACTCCATGGCACCGTATAATGGTTCTATCTTGTTGATATCTGCATTTTCATCATGTGATAAAGTAATTAAACTGTCAGTCATACTAGATATCATGTTTAGGCTTTATGTCGGTACTGTTGGGACCCATAGTGGTCATCTCTTGCTATTGTCTTACTGATTTCATTAATATTTCGTACTCAATCATATTCATTCATTTCATATCTCATCTCAGTCTCTGTTGTTATTTATTGATGCATCATATCATTGTTTTTGGGCTAGTATCATGACATTATGAGCCTATGAGAGAGAGACTGGAGATATTGATGACTTAGAGAGGCCGAGCGCCTGATTATGAGTGACATTTATGCGATCGGCTTGCACGCCGCAGTGATTATACTGATTTATGGTAGCACTTGGGCTGAAGGAGCCCCTCCGGAGTCTACACACACCCCCAGTGAGCGTGGTTGATATTATTAAGGGGTGGGTCTTCCCTGGACATGGATCTTGTCCGAAGAAGTTTAAACCTGGAGATGAATCTTCTCCACGGGCTGGATTTGCCCTACTCGGTATTAGGTGACTGGTGGTCAGTGATGTATATATTCTGGGATGGTTCTTCCCTGGGCCGTTTGGGCCATATACAACACCTAGTGATTGAGCATTTGAGAGAGTGAGCACATGCGGCTGTTAACATGGTGCATCACATACAGCATGTGCATTGGCATGGTATAAGTAGAGGAGTTACATTCTTCATATCAGTCAGGTTTGATCCATTTTACTGTTTTAAGATATCTATCGAACATGAAAGCATGTCTACATTTCTGCACTGTTATTTTCTGTATTGAATTGTGCCGGTAGAGTTCGTCACTAATTTCAGCCCACAATTTGGGTTTGTTACTTACTGAGTTGGTTGTACTCACGCTATACCCTGCACCTCGTGTGCAGATCCAGGTACTTCTGGTTACGGCAGTTGCTGATTGAGGAGACAGGATCTCGGAGACTAACGAGGTAGCTACATGGCGTTCGCAGGCCTTGACTCTCCTTCATATCTTTATCTGTACTTCAATTTTTTCTCCTTAGACATTGTAGTAAACTGTATTCTGACATAGATGCTCATATACGTGATGACACCCCGGTTTTGGGATAGATTGTATTGTGTTGCGAGTTTATTTCGGTTCCAAAAAATGGGTTTTTCTTAAATTTTTATTGCTTCTGCCTATATTTTTAAAGCTTTTATTGTGTTGAGATAGTTGAGTAGTGGCTTGCCTAGTTCCACGATAGGCGCCATCACGATGGTTGGTTTTTGGGTCGTGACAAGTTGGTATCAGAGCCTAGGTTACATAGGTCTCACGAGTCATGAGCAGATTTAGTAGTCTTGCGGATCGGTACGGAGACGCCTGTACTTATCTTCGAGAGTCTGCTGAATCCTTAGGAAAACTTTCATTTTCTTGTACTGTGTCGTGCGAATTTGTTGATTCCAAAAAATAAATTTCTATTATTCTATTCTCTCACAAATGGTGAGGACACGTACTACTGGGCAGGATGGACAGCCACCAGTACCACCAGCTAGGGCCACGAGAGGCCGAGGTCACGGTAGATGCCGCGGTAGGGGTAGAGGTACAGCTAGAGCAGCACATGCAGACCCACCAGTTGCTCCAGCTCAGGCCCCAGCTGTGCCCAACGTGATTCCAGGCCTTCAGGAGACTTTGGCCTAGATATTGACAGTTTGCACTGGCCTTGCTCAGGTGGTTTCGGCTCAGGCCGCACCTACCACTTCTCAGGCCGGGGGAGGAACTCATACCTCTGTTGCCCGTACTCAAGGTCAGGTAGTGCAGGGACTTCAGATACTAGGGGCATTACCAACCTAGCCGGCTGCAGCTGCTCAGGCCCTGGTAGTCCCCGTTATGGGTGTTACACCCCATATTACTTTTTTGTACGTGAAAGTACGCCATAAATAAATTGGTCAAATCTCGGAAATGAGATGTTACATCCCGCATTTTCGTATGCTAAAATTTCGTCATAAGCTAATCGACATAAGTTCGAGAATGGGATTATTTTGAGATTATAATCATTATGCTATTTCAAACAAGTGATGAGTAAATACGTTAAGGTAAGAGGGTAAGCAAATCAAAGAAAATGAATTTTCGTCAAAGTTTAACATGTTGGGATAATATACGGCCCTAGCTAAAATACCCGATATTTATGGACTAGTGCCATACAAGGTACCACATGACCATGATAGTGAGGTGTATAAGGTGTGTTAAAAATGAGTAGTATTTTAAGTAATTTGAGATAATTCTTAGTTATATGGGTAACTGATTGATTATTGGATAGTGGGAGATTATTAAGATAATCAAGGGATTAGTGGTTGATTAATAATGATTTTGGATAAAGTTTGGACCCCATTAATGTGGCAGCCAAAGACTTTATATAAATGTGACTCTTGAATTCGCATGAAATGTGGCAAAACTTGGAAAATGTTTTGGCCAACTAAGCCACAAGTGAGTCCCACCCCGACTTAGTAAAAGACTTATCAAAAATCAAGAGAATTATGCTTGAATCAGAACACAAAGGAATACAACGCTAGCAACATTAACTCACTTTCCAAATAGCAATGTTGTTGCTAAGTTCTTAAGGAAAGGTTTCGGCCAAGATTTTCTTTGCATAGCAACGTGATTGTTTCGATCTTTTCATACGACTTGTTCCATGTTTTGTCGCAATTAATGGGTGTTAGAGGATTGTCAAGAGAATCGACTCAGGTATGTTAAGGCTATCTCTTATTTCTTTTTGGCATGATCTGTACGACACGAACGAAACGAGCAAATGCACAATTTCCATAAATGAATCTATTCATAGAAATATTAGTGGTGTCTATATTCTTGATTCCCCATGTGAATTATTATTATATCTTCTGTTCATGGATCTCAGAAAAATACGTAGTTAATAAAATTTATCCGACAGGCATATTACTTTTATGACATTCTGAGAAAATCTTATTAACGTATTTCTTATGCATTTCATGCATTTATACATGTACATTGACCCATGACCAGATGGCATTATATACGCGTATATTATATGTATATGGGATATGGGAAAAGATTACGGCGTTATATAGCACCACCACCTGATCAACTGGTATACATTGATGATTTGCCCACAGTGGACATATGATAGGATGCCCTCAGAGGCTTGATGATGTTATGAACACATATACCTATGCATGGTATAACATTTATACGCATATGCATGATGTTATAAAAATGAAATGATTCACGAAGCTTTGCAGACGTACATGTCGAGTCTTTTACTCCATGTTTCTTTCATGTCTATTATTTACTGATTTGCACTCCTTACATGCTCGATACATCATTTGCACTGATGTCCCTTTTGCCTAGGGACGCTGCGTTCATGCCAGCAGGTCTCGATAGACAGGTCGAGAGTCGTCCAAGTTGGCGATCAGCTCAGCGGAAGATCTTGGTGCACTCCATTTGCTCCGGAGTTGCTTGTTTGGTCAGTATGATTTAGATGTGTATTGTTTGGTATGGAGGGGCTCTGTCCCAACCTTTATGGAAATTATGTATTCTTAGAGGCTTGTAGACAGATGTCATGTACGTAAATGATTGTATGGCCTTGTCGGCCTATGTTCAGTGTACGAGTGGTTATTTTGGTCTTAGATGCCCATATGCCTTGTGTATAAGTTGGTATTACATGTTGTATTCTACCTAACTCACGGAAGCCTCTCTAGCTCAGTTATCTATGATAGTATGATACAAAAAGATACGTTATGTTGGTACTCGGTTGAGTAGGGTACCGGGTGCCCGTCGCAGCCCATCGGTTTGGGTCGTGAGAAAAGTGGTATCAGAGCAGTTCTATCCTAGGGAGTCTACAATCCGTGTCTAGTAGAGTCTTGTTTATGGGTATGTTGTACACCACACTTATAAGCAGGAGGCTACAGGGCATTTAGGACTGTCACTCTTTCTTCTTACTCTAGATCGTGTGGTAGAGCTCAGTTGTAAGAACTCAATTTCCTAAACTCTATCTTATTCATATTTAAGACGATGCCTACATCAAGAAAGACAGTTGGTAAGAGATATAGCTGTGAAAGAATTGAGTCAGAAGAGCTCGATTTTTGCATCATACTTATGATGGATAAATATGAGATATTCAGCAGATCATGTGTGTACTAAGATGTGTAAGCTTCTGGAAAAGGAGCCCTATGGCATGAATATCTATCCACCCATATGGTAAAAACAATAAGAGATTTAGAAGGTAGATATAAGTTTCAACAAGTAAAAGAAGCAAGGTGAAAAAGGGTACGAGATACCCAGCTAATAAAGATTATCTTTACTTACCATTCAGGAAGGGAGATATAAGTATTTTGAGTTACCTTCAACAATAATAGAGGTATGTACGATCGGCCAAACCCATCTCATTTATGCCCTATGGGGGCTAACAGAATTAGTATAAGAGAAGGCAGGATGTCAGGAT